>WMED01008123.1:4150-17143 GCA_019650415.1 Pipa parva | reverse complement strand
ACACACACTGGGCGCAGGGACGGACACACACACACTGGGCGCAGGGACGGACACACACACTGGGCGCAGGGACCGACACTTCTATGTAATCTGTCTGCAGCCTGGTCTTTCATTATTTACCGATTGTAATGTTTTCAGGGATTAAAGTTAAAGCAGACAACTCTCTGCAGTCAGGGTTGTGATTAAACATAATCTAACCATGGTCCATCATAACTGTATGCATTGTTACTGTACCTTACTGGCTTTGCTGTGCAGGGTGGCCCAGTACCAGTCATTTTTTCATTACTAAGTAGAACATGGTGATGTAATCCAGGCCACATCTTGCTTTTACACATTGCTCTCCATAGGACAAAGAGACAGGAGTCCCATTGGTTCTGGTGCTGATGATTACAGTCTTTATATCCTGAATGGAAAATAATATTTGCTTGTTTTACTGTCTAGCATTTGGTTGTTAATGTGAAAGCGGGCTATGGGGGGTGGATAAAATGAATGTGCTTTCAGTTACATTATGTTTATTGTCTGTTTAAATTGCTTTGTGATTGTTCCTTTTCATATATCATTGGTAGTCAGGATATGAGAGATTCAGTGTGCGGCAGTGCAATTTACATCAGCACCACATCTTTATCTCACCTGCCGTCTGCATTGTTTGAATCGGCAGCTGGTTTCATCTGTGTCCGTCATGCCTCAGTGACATCTTTACAATAGGCCAGCCGAGGTGTACAAACATCTCATTTCAGAGTTTTGAAGTGTCATTTCTCCACATGGAGTGATTCTGATAGTAGTGGTGCATAGTACTTCCTAAAGAAAACTACACTTTGTACTGAAAATGATTTTATAATGGGTATTGTTAATCAGGGCTGGTTTTAGATAGGTGCAATAGGACAAATGCCCAGGACCCCCAATACCTAGGGGGGACCTTGCTGCAAAACAAACCCCTTTCACTTCACTCTTTCTTCCTGGCAAACACACCCGGATATGGTCCCACTTTTAGTTTTTTCCAGTGTTCCACTCTGTCTAAACCCAACCGTGTTCATTTTTACAAACTAAGCAATACTATGCAGTTGAGCTGTCCAAAAAAGGGGTTTCATGCTGACTGTTGTGAACAAGGATGAACTGCTGGAAGTATCAGCCATGTGACAGGTGCCTCATGGAAAAACAGGCCTTTCCTAAGTGGATCTATAGTTTTGTTTACTTTGAAAAATACCTTTTTTTTAACCCATTTACTATTCCTGACATAGTAAATAATGATATTTTATTTTCAATAAAAACATAATGAAAAAATTCTGAAACAGTTTAATGAACGAACCTGGAGTATTCACACCAATGGTCTAGCGAGGCTCTTTCATTGCTGCGGTTAGCAATAAAAATGTTTCATGTTGGCCAGTCGCTTAAAATCGATTGACGTAGTACCCTATTTGTGAGTGATTTTTTTTTTTTTTTTTAAAGCAATCAGATAAATGAAATATTTTTGAAAGACTTATCCTCCTTGTAAAGTTCTTTTGACTCATGTGACTTTCACATTAGAGGGTTTTGTAGGAGGAAGTTGAACTGTCTTGTCAGCTCCAGCTGTCTCCACTTAACCCAACCTATAGAATCACATGTTATCATGGTTTCTGCTTGCTGGACCTGTGTGTTTAAATCCTTTTTTTGATTTTTTTTGTGCCCATCTGCATCCCTAGTCATTTCTGTGGGCCCATGTAAGACACATGTGAATCTTATGTAGTCAGTTTCCAATAAACTTCCAGTTAATAATAAAATAATAAATAAATACTAGAAGCAATAAAGACACTAGACTTGACTGAGTAAAAAAAAAGGTAACTAAATTAATGACACAATTCCACCTTTATGGTGGAAATCTCGTTCACATGCAGATTTTCTGCATTGCAAGTTTCTGCTTTTGTGCCTAAACTCCTCTCTCTCCCCCTAACCAAACAAACCTATTACAGCACTCTCATGAATCAATGCAAATGAAATCCCTGTCTTCTATTGTATACATTCTACACCCCTCACCCACAGATACACTAACCCCTCCACACCCCCCATTATACTTTGCCAAGTAAAGTAGATAGTATTCACAAACAGATAACTACTTCTCCAGATAAAACTGAGAGACTTTTATCTAAATCTACCCATGAGTTTCTGGATTCCTGGCTTGCTTGACCCCATTGCCCTTTTTTAACTAAAGCGCTACTCATCTGCCCTTGTTCCAACAGTAATGCACCTGGTCAATTCTTCCCTATCCTCTGGTATCCTTCACTCTTTATTTAAACAGGCCTGCATTCAAAAAAGCTACACTAGACCCTCAGTGCCTCTATAACTACCGTCCTATTTTTCTCTTGCCTTTAACTTCCAAACTCCTGTAACGTCAGTTCTTCAGCCACCTTACTATTTGCATGTCCATCATCTTCTGGACTTTTTACAATCTGGTTTTCGGCCTGGGGCGATCTATGGAGACTGCTCTGTGCAAACTTGCAAATGATCTCCAGATTGCCAAAGACAAGGGACACTTTTCTATTCTTATCCTTCTGAACCTATCATCTTCTTTTGGTACTGTTGATCACTTCTTTCTAAGATTCACTGTACGCTTGGTGTCCATAATCAAGCTGTATCTTGGCTGACCTCTTACCTTTCTGAACATTCCTTCTTTGTCTCCCATGCTAAAGGCACTTTCTCTCCTATCCCATTTAGGGTGGGGGTGCCTCAAGGCTCTGTCCTTGGCCCCCTCCTGTTCTCCCTGTACACACTATTCCTGGGTGACATCATTGGCTCATTTAGTCTTAAATACCACCTGTATGCAGACGACACCCAAATTTCCTTATTAACTCCTGTGCTAACACCTGAAATCAAGATTAAAATCTCTAAATACCTGTATTGAATGGCCCAGCGTGTCTCAAATGAAATCTTGATAAAACAGAACTGATAATTTTCTCACCTACACCCGGTCCTACTCCCTCCTTTTCTATTTCAGTTGATGATGTGATTATTATCCCTGTTACTTCTACACATTGTTTTAGAGTGATTTTTGCCTTACGATTTTCTTCTCTAAGCACATTGCTACCACTGCTAAAAACTGTCAATTGTTCCTTCGTAACATTGTCAAGATCCACCCATTTCTCTCTCAGGCCACTGCTAACACCCTCATGCATGCCCTTGCCTTATCCCACTTGGACTGTTGTAATGCCCTTCTAACTGTCCTTCCAGCTTCCCATCTCTCCCCACTCCAATCTATTCTAAATGCTGCTGCTAGAATTATCTCCTAACTCCTGTCTGCTCCTTGGCTTCCAGTTAAAAAAGTATTATTTACAGTGTCCTACTTTTAACATTCAAAGCACTTCTATTGCCCCCATCCTACATCTCTTCCCTTGTTTGCCTATATACACCTAGCCATCAACTCTATTCTTCACAAGACAACCATCTTCATGAACCATTCACTAAGACCACCTTTTCTTGTATTAAACCCTTCTGTCTTTTTGCTTCATATTTTTGGAATTCTACACTCCTCTACCACCACTAAGAGCAATCCATCAATATCTTCAAAGCTTAATTAAAATCTTACCTCTTGGAGGACTAGCATTGGTTTCATGTAAATATTTAATCTTTAAGCAACTATTTGTTCTATTTTGTATTTATTTTCTTATTTACTTGGCGTCTATAGGTTAATGAACTGACACTTTATGTTACTACACTTGTTACCCTCCTATTTGTTTATGTAAGTCAAGTCAAGTCTTCTTCCTATTTAAATTATAAGCTCTATGGGGCAGGGACCTCTATCCTCTTGTTCATGGTCTGGCACTTACAGTGATGTATATTCTTGAATATATGTTTGCAATTTACTTCACTTGTTCTTTGTTAAGAGCACTTTCCCATGTCTGTATTATAATTGTATTGTTGGGTTGTACAGTTCTGTGTAACCTAATGGCGCTATGTAAATAAAAATATGCATACATACATACCTTGTCATAAACAGCAAAACTGGCCAGGGTCCATATGTGAATTTAGAACCATTGTTTGCCTTAGTGGCTTGCTGCACCACAGATAAAACAAAACAGATGCAATTCTGCTGCTGCGCTTGCTCAGAGAAATTCAGAAGGTGTAAAGTATCACAGCCTGCAGGGAAAAGAACTACAAATCATCACAGAGGCAGGCACCACTGGAGCGAGGGAGCATAGCAGTGAATTTTTAGTTCAGAATCACCCCCTAGCCTAACATGCCTGGACTTCTCCTTTAAGAATATGTACGAGCATAGCCAAATTGGCTGATGATCCTGTCCACTCAGCCATCAGCCTGAGAAACCAGTTCATAGCGTGTATGCCCAATTTAATTTTGCAAGTTCTTTCCATAACTTCTAAGAATACTTAGTATAGTCGTTGCAATCACACGACCATTTTTTTTTTTTATATATATCGTATGACTTTATACCAGGATTAAGAAAAGAGCACTGCACTGCATGTGAAATGTTAGGACTGAGGGGGTTATTCACTAAGGTGTGAATTCGACTGTCGAATTCGCAAACAGCGGATTCCCATAGCAAATCCACTACAATTTCCCCATTGTGAAGTCTCGACAATTTTTTAATGTTAAGATTGCGACAATTTTCCCATAAAGTCGTGACTGCGACAATATTCTCATTATAAAGACGCAACTGCGACAGTAGCAGCCTATTGCGACTGTCTTTATCTGGCGAATTCGCACCTATACGCAACAATTCGGACTTTAGTGAATAACCCCCTTGAGTCTTTATTTTAAACCAGTTTTCAAATTAGCAGCTTATTATATACTCCAACAGTATTTGTAACAGCAAGAAAAAATGATCAGCTGGGTATTTCTTTCACTAAACAGAAAAGTGTGTTTACCCAGAAAATGTGAAGAGAGGATTTATATAGTCTTGTTTATAGTCTCAATGCCTGTACGACTTTAGACACTGTACTTACACTGAGGGAGCCAAGTAGCTGGTAAAGGGGTTATAAATTGTAATTTATAATGAGCACCATTAGATAAAACAACAGAGGTAATGTCCAAAACTGCTGATTGAGATCATATAATACTTTATGGGGAGAATTCACCATTCAGCGAAGTGAGCTCCGAAGCCTTCGGCTCACTTCGCAAATGGTATTATGCGCGTGCTGATGTCCTGCACGCGGACATCAGCGAGCGCATTAAAGTGATTCCCGTCTCGGCGAGGCAAATCTTTTGGTCTCGCCGAGACGGGAATCCCTTTAATGCGCATGCTGATGTCCGCGCGCATGGGTTTATATCTAAGCATTGCTTAGATATAAGCAAGTACAGGGTAGCACCGTGTTAGCCATAGATATAAGCAGAGACAAGTAGAGTGTAGCATTGTGTTGACCATAGATATAAGCACAGACAAGAAGAGTGTAGCTCCGTGTTAGCCACAGATATAAGCAGAGCCAAGTAGAGTGTAGCACCGTGTTAGCCATAGATATAAGCAGACAAGTAGAGTGTAGGTGGGTTAGCCTATAACCAGGGTGGGCAATTAATTTTTCCATGGGACCACATGAGAAATTGTAATGGTTTTAAAGGGATGGAGTACATGCTCCCGGCACCTGCGGCAATTGGCCATACTCCACCATTTTTGCAGTAAACCCCTTCACCCTGTGACTTCTAGAGCATCATGCATCCTACTTGGGAACTCAAATATGTGTGCGGCCTGTCCTGTATGTGGTTTGCTCTTGCCCACTTATAAGGATTGGGGCCTGAACACTGCATCCATTACTGCTGTTCTCTCGGTCCTCAAGGTATCTCACGCGGGGCCTGTCAGAGATAGTTAGAGGGCCAGATATGGCCAGTGGACCATGCAATGCCCAGGTCTGGTCTATAAAGATTGCATGGCGTGGTTGATTTTATCTGCTAGTTTGTGATTGATAAGTCATAACCACCTAAACTTAATAATTAGGAGGAGTTTCCATATATCATTGGCCATATAGTTTATGTCCTTATATTTAAAAAAAAAAAAAAGAAGTCCCTTATTTGTGCATTGTACACTTAGGGGGGAATTCAGCATGCAACGAAGTGAGCCGAACGCTTTGGAGCTCACGTCGCTGCATGCTGAATTCCCCCCTTAATCTACACTGTCAAACATTGACATGATTTTTGCAAAGAAGTTTTTTTATTGGGAAAAAAATACTTTTACTTTCATTCTCTAGGGCTTTGGACCCTAGTCATGAGTATGCAATAATTCCATGATAAACAATTGTGCTTATACTTACTAATATTTTCTGTGCAGCAGAATATATCAGTCAAACAAATATTCATACCAACAGCAGTGAAAACCAGGAGATAGTCTCAGGTTGGCTGACCTGCTATAAGCCTGTGCTTACAAACTAATAATACACTAAGCCCTGCTAAGGGGCTCATCATCTGGCTAGAGGATTTATTTATTTCACACTGAAATGAAGAACTCCAACATTGCTGACAGCAGATGCTTAGGACCACCCTTCCGTCCTCTGTTCCAGTTTTGCTTTGTAATTTAGTGTAAGAGCTCCACTTATATGTGCAGATTTAGACTGTGCCAAAGACACAACAGTTGGGGGTGGTCCTAAATGACTGCAGTGGTGGCGAAGCAGTCCTTTGTTTCATTGTGAGACGAAATAACTCAGTCACAGCAGTTGCAGCTGCAACTGGATTGAAGCCCCCTGTAGACCCGGTCAGTTTCCCACAATTGACTGATTTATGTTTCTGTAAGAAAGAGAAGTCAAACTATGAGCCTGTCTTGGTACGGTTAACTAAGAATGCTCCCTACAGTGTTTGTTGAACTGTGTTGCATGGAACTCCCTTAATTCTAATTCTTTGACCCCCTTTGCGTGTAAAACCTTTACTTTTTATATTTTTTTTAAAAAGTCTGCATTTCGGTAAAAACTTTTCTAAGGGTTGACTACCATGACTGTAAAGCAATGGCACGTCATTTTAAAGAAGCATAGTGCGTCCTACAAAAACAGAAGGCAATGCTGTTTTGTGTGCCACTGTAAGATGGTACATGTCAGTCTGTAGTCAGTGTGTGAGTCCTGTTTATTCCAAATTGGGAACCACCTGGGATTTAGAGAGAATGGAAAGGGTAGGGAGGGGAGCACAGGGGTTAGGTCATTCTGTGGATGTGGTTAATAATGTTAGCTGTTTATATGGTACATTAGCTGTTAAAGAAAACATGTTCTATTCCATTATATATTAGGACATAAAATTAGAGGAAAGAAGATAATAGTACAGTATATAAATCCTAGGTTGTTATAAAGAAAAGGGCTGTGCATATAATTATAGCTATTTCCATGAGAAAAGGACCGTCTCAGTTATTATTGTTATTGAAGAAATATGAATAATTCAGTTGTGTTTTAGTTAAAGATGACTTTTACAGAGGAGTGTGGGAAAGACAAAGCTGTTAACTCTGTCTTAGTGAACAATATAAAATCAATGACGGAATCTTGAGAGGCGTATGATGTTGGCTTTGCTCCACAAATGTATCTTCTCGCTCCGTGGAGAGAAACTATGAGTGGTAAAACTCTGCTGTGCATTGAATGAGGTTCAGTCCTTAGCAAATAAGAGCATTAAGAGGGTTATTCACTAAGATATGAATTAGACTGTCGAATTCTCAAACAGCGGATTCCCATAGCAAGTCCATGACTGCGGCAATTTCCCCATTGTGAAGTTGAGACAGTTTTCCATAGTAAAGTCACAACTGCGACAATATTCTCATCATAAAGATGCGACTGCGACAGTAGCAGTCTATTGCGACTGTCTTTAGCTGGCGAATTCACACCTTTACACAACAATTCAGCACTTTAGTGAATAACCCCCTAAACCTGAATCATAACTTTTTGGGGTATTGGTTTGTATCTAATAAATGTGCAGATGTAAATAATAAAACAAGTTTGTAGAAACACTAAAAGGGTAATTCAGCATGCAGCGAAGTGTCCGCGCGCAGGACATCAGCATGCGCATAATACTATTTGCGAAGTGAGCCGAACGCATCGTAGCTCACTTCTCTGCTTGCTGAATTACCCCCTAGAACTGGTTCAGTTGGTTCTCATAACTTTTGACTAGTGAATATGACACAACTAATGGACATGATTATTAAAATGAGAATGCTTTAATTCTAGGATAGAGTCTATGGAACGATATATCTCCGATTTTGTTACATTAAAATGAAATTCTTATTTTTGGTGTAAGAGGCCATATACTATTGCAGATTGCAGAGAAATTTCATTCTCTCCCACATGGAAGGTCTACTAAGCCAAGTTTGTTCAGAATTGAAATGATGCACCTTATGCAATTGTGTTTATTGTATCAGTTTGAAGATGCGCAAGCCCAACATCAGTAAAGCTGCCCCTAGAACAAGACAATTTTATAACCTTGGTACAGTGGAACAGTGTCCATGAATCTTCTTGTCAAAGACCTCAGAAAGAAAATTGATACTACTAGTAGAGACTAAGCTCAGAAATAAAGTACAACTGCAGAGCTCTTTGCTTTTTACCTCCCTAGAATGAATACAAAACAAGAGATGGCAATTTGCTATTATGTATGTATGTAAAATTTTATTTATAAAGCGCCACAAATTTACTCAGCGCTGTACAATTCAGCAATACAAATATAATACAGACATGGGAAAAGTGCATTATACAATACAAGTAGGTAACTTACAAGCGTAAAATCACTTTGAGTGCCAGGTTGTGATTGACACAAGAGGATGGAGGTTCCTGCCCCATAGAGCTTACAATCTAAGTAATTATTATATATTAACAGAAATTTTTCTGTTTACCCACTTTTACTTCAGTTTTTGGATATAGTAAACAATCACTGATAGATCTTTAGGCTTCAAATAAATGTGAACTAATCACCTATCTGAGCAGCTTATACATGCACAGTGCTGGGCCCTAGGCCTTAAGGGACCCTAAACTAAAACCAGCAATTTCTCCAAGTTCTTTGTTTTACATAGAAATGAAAGTGAAGGACTCCATTTAGGTAAGACACAGCAATACGCTTCTTCACCCTTTATTGAAATTAACATAGACTGACTGTCATGTAGGATTCCAGTCACCCAAATGCTTTATAGCCCCATCTAAAGTACCCGACCTTTTGCTATATGTACCCCCAGGAACACAAACATCACTGGTTGAGAAGCTAGGTTTTCACGACTTAATCTTTTATCATGTATTCTAGTAGAATATGCTTCTTAAAATGGCCCAAGTAATGCTTAAAAGGTTGATAGTAGAATACCTCAGATGTTTGCCGGTGTGGTGTGTGCTCTGCTAAATATTTTAGACTTTATATATATATATTTTTTTTAATTCTTCAAAGTTTAAAAAAAAAAGTCATGTGTATTGATTGTTTTAATGTTGGATTTCATTTTTATGACCTCAATGTATTTTCTGATTAGATACAGACGTTTCATGTGGAGGCACCATGCAAAACAGTGGAAGATCTGACTAGTGGAGTAGCTATGGCAATGGTTCTCCAGAAAATGTAAGTTTATGAAATACCTTACAGTATCTTTGACTGTTGGGTTAATGTTCATGTTACGTTGTTCAAGAATTTCAGCTCCCAGCATTGCTTTAACAGCCATAGACAACAACAGGTGGAAGGCCACAGACTGGAATTTATACACATTAAACACCATTACCTGTGTGTGGCACCCTAAGGCTAGGTTCATGTAAGCGTATGATGCCCAGCGCATCATACAGTAGTGTGAAGAAAAAAAAGAAAAGTACGCCGAGCGTATTTTTCTATTGTACTTACCAGCGACAGTGTGAATGCTCTCTCGGCATTCACATCACTTCCTGTGTGTTGCATTTTGGGCGTGGCCTTTATACGCCGGCCAAAATGCGAGACACAGCGTTCCGGACCCAGTGTATGCACATCATACATTGGTGTTTCCAGAACCAGGTAAGTACCATCAGCTTGCATTGAGCCGTATTTTTTTTTTCTTCACATGAGTGTTTAATGCGCTGCGCGTCACATGCTTGTGTGAACCTAGCCTAACAGTTTGTAATTAGATCAGCCTATAGTTGTAAGGAAGTAATTTTTTCCCCCATTTTTCCGCTGCATGGCTTTTCGCTAGCGCTCCATTTGGAAGTTCTAAAATAGGCTGTTTTAGCGGAAAATGCTTCCATGACAAATTCAGTGCAAAACTTGGAGATTTTGATACCTTGAACAAAACTCTCAGGGGGTTATTCTCTAAAGTCCGAATTGTCACGTAAAAGTGTGAACTCGCCAGCTAAAGACAGTCGCAATAGACTGCTACTGTTGTAGTCGCATCTTTATAATGAGAATATTGTCACAGTCACAACTTTACAATGGGAGAATTGTCGCGGATTTGCTAAGGGAATCCGCCGTTTGAGAGTTCGACGGTTGAATTTGGACTTTAGAGAATAACCCCCTCAAGTGTAGCATTGCCTTTATTCAACAGGGTAGCTAGCGCTAATCATTCAGCAATAATCACTATTACAAACCCCCTTCTGTAAAATATAAGGGTATTAGATGTTTCAGTGGGATTTTGAGATTTACAGACCACATTCTTCAGTCAAGGTCTCATACTGCCAAGCTTTGCACATTCTTTTGTCAGTCATATGTCGTCATATCATGCCACCAGTCTAGCAGTGAAAAGAGGAATACGCACTAGTTACCAGAATTATGAATGAAGTAAGGAAAACTCATTAATAACTTTGTAAAAATGCATTAGACAGCAGTAATGTAAAATAAAAAGATTTTACCTTTTTCTCAGCCTCATATTTAATGAAATATAGAAAAAAAAAAGATTAGTTCTCTTTAGCTCACATCACGCTAGGACGGGGCTGTTTTAGACACGGCCCTCCTGTCAGACACTAGAGGTATAAGGCACATGTCTTCATAGAGCTGAGTGTGAACATCTGTCATAGGGAGGCTGTCTAAAACAGCAAAATGGATGCTTTGTACTTTTTACGGAACAATGCAACACAGGAGCTCATTACTTAAAGTCAGATCTCTGCACTTAGTTCTGTTGTGTTCTTACCTATCCAACTTATTGATTTAATGAGGGATTTAACCAATGTTTAGTTATTTAAAGTTGGTAGTATAACTATATAAAAACAGCTGTGATTATTGGAGGCTTATGCTTATTTTGATTTTTTTTTTTTCTAGCGACCCAGCCTATTTTGATGAAAACTGGTTAAACAGGATCAAACCCGATGTTGGGGATAATTGGCGACTAAAGGTAATATTTTTCTTGGTGCCCAATTCATCTCTTAGGGGTATACACACATGGGGCATTTATTTTATGTGTTTGGAACACATAGGAAACACCCTGAAACACATATAGATGTAATGTAAATGTATATTGCTGTGCTTATTTGTGTCTAATTATGCATTTTTAATGCATTTACCTGAATTTTTATCAAATGGTCTATGATTAGCTTTCTTTAGTTTACGTGTTTTCAAATGTAATGTTAGAAAGACAAGTATTGCAGTAGTATTATAGAATACTTTATTTAGATTAACAGTTTATTGTATAAGACAAGTTATCGAGAGATTTTCTCTCTTCATCAGGTCAGAGCAGTACTAAAGGATACACAGAGGGAATATCTCTCGAAAGCTTGTCTTAAATAACAAACTTTTAGTCCAAATATAGTATCCTATAATAGTACAGTACTCGTCTTTCTAATTATTCAACTGGACTAATACGGTTTGAACATTTTGTGTAATCAGAGCAGCTAAAAATGCTTTACCAATGCTTTGAAAAACACCTGTTAAATGAACAGTCAGAGAGTGTATGTGCTTTTATAAGTGACATTTATGAGCATTTGAAGATTTCCAAATGCCGTGTGCGCAGAGACTAGAACTGTGTTGTAAGGTAAGGCTACACCATTCATCATTCGTATGCTGCCATAATGGCAACATGGATAATGATTGGCTAATGCTTTCAGTACCTGGAAGCAGGAGCGAGTAAGGTGAATTTGGACTGGGCTGAAATGTGAGCTTGTAGATGTAGAGAATTGAGATGCTGAAAGTGCTATTGTTGGTATCAGAAGCTGTAAGACGGGTGGGCAAACTACGGCCTGTGGGCCAAATCCGGCCCTCCAGAAGTCTCGAACTGGTCCACGGGAGGATATGAAAATGGGGGGCGTGGCCTAGCGCCATAGGCATCAGCACGCTAGGCACGTCCCCCGGCCCTCTGACGCCATTGGGCCATTTAAACATTTGCACACCCCTGCTGTAAGAGCTTCCATATATTGAACATGAAGTAGGAGGTTAGATTCTAGCTTTGTCTGATCAGTGTACATGAAGTTAGGAAACAACACCAGGAATAGATTTGCTGTTACCCTTTGTAAGGACTTTTATAATTGTTTTTCCAGTATTCTATGGTATAGACATGTAAATCAAAATGTTTTCTTGTCAGATTTGCTTGTCAGTGATCCACATAGCTCAGATTTGAATGTACCTACCAGCTACCATGTCCCTAAATCTCCTAAAATATATATATCAGTATGAACATTAACGGAGCTTTGATGTGTTTGACATTGCTGTTTGTTGGCTATAGCTAAATATAATTAGGCGAAATCTGCAAATAACAAAGTTATCGGTTGGCTTAAACTATTTACAAAGATATAAAATATTTTGCAGTGTTACGGCAAACTATTTCAGTGTGCGCATTTTTTTTTTTTCTTTTGGATTTTATGGAAAACTATTTCACACAGGTTCAACTTCGACTCTGCGTGCAATTTTCCTTTCTCAGTAGTTCGTGCCTGTCTTTGCTTCACTGTTTAGAAAAAATCTTTCCTTCCTGTGTTATGTCTGCCAGGATTGTTCTGGTTTGGATTTCCCAGCCTCTGCACAGCTGCATTTCTAAACCATAGCCTTTTCTCTCTGTTAACTCTGTGGGGGAAATATAACAAATGATGCTGAAGCAACAAAAAAAAATGTCACAAAGTAGTTTTGCATCCACATATATACTAATTAATTACTCACTTTGCGTCTATTTTTCCCCAAGTGAGTCTTTTTTTTTTTTTTTTT
>WMED01008122.1:0-17143 GCA_019650415.1 Pipa parva | reverse complement strand
CTCCCCTCCTCCATCCTGCGCAGATGCTTCCCCC
The DNA here is from genome assembly GCA_019650415.1 of Pipa parva. Taxonomy (NCBI): domain Eukaryota; kingdom Metazoa; phylum Chordata; class Amphibia; order Anura; family Pipidae; genus Pipa; species Pipa parva. The sequence continues at coordinate 17,109 of WMED01008122.1, read as the reverse complement.
TCCCCTATCCTGTGCAGATACTCCCCCATCCTGCGCAGACACTATGAGTAAAGTAGTAACACTGCCAGGTGAAGGAACTTATACCTATTTTGCACCATTTCATATATAACCTTCTGTATGTTATTTAACTGTTCAGTTCACTTGAGAGCTCTGTACCTGCTCCTTTATTAATCCATTGGTTTCTATTTTGTAATCTAAATGCTGTAACCTGCATTTTCAGATGCTAAGATTGCTGTCCAGGGTGCTGAAAAAAGGTTTTAAGTTACATTTACAATACTTACAAGTACTATTCACAACATTTGACTACATTGTATTCTGTTGATTTGTCTATCTTTGTAGGATTTCTCTCTGTTTCCATCAGTATTTATGCCAAACTTTGTTATTGCTTAAGATTTAGAAAAGAAGGGCAAACCTTTAGAAAGTTTGTCTATTAAACCTGACTGTCAGTTCAATTAAAAAGGTATCAACAACTATTGCAATGCACACAAACACACATGTATGTATGTAAATGTGTGTGTGTGTGTGTGTGTGTGTGTGTGTGTATATATGTATATGTATATATATATATATATATATATATATATATATATATACTGTATACGGATTAAATAACTGCACTCACATATTGAAGAGAATTTCTGGGTGCACAAATAATTTGCAACATTTTAGTCACAAGCAAAAAATCTTGATAAAGGTACAAGACTGCAAAATGTTGCAATAAATCCACACAATTTATTGTTTTAAAAAAATCCCTTTTGTACAAACAGATGGCAGAGAAATGTCATATATCGCTTCTCTACATGTAGAGGTCTGTGTGTGGACATAATAAACCTGTGTACAATATATTTAATTGTATGCATCTGATGCTTATAATGTAAAAAAGAACATGCCAAACAATGATAAATGTTTGTATATGCAAGGTTTAACTTACATCTTTTACAACACTACCTGGTTTTATTCAACACTGTAGATTGTTTTAAGTAATAAATCCATTAGATTTAACGTTATGACTGTAAGACTTTAACATAGTTTTGGGTTGCCAATCTCCCTTTCGGTGTCGCTGAATTAGACCGTGAATGACACCAGCAGATTAACAGATGATTTCTCCCTTATCTTATCTTGCTGTTCTCAGAAACACATATTGGAAACATTGACATTAAGTGTCACACTGTTTATTTTTACTTTGGCATCAGGACAGTCCTCAAAATGCATGTAAATCACAGGCCATTATAGGCACAAAAAGAATCATTCTGACTTTTTACATAAGAAAACAAAATGCCATAAATGCATCAATTTTGTCAAAGTTTAACATTTATATGAAACATTGCAATGTGTTTTGTTGAAGGCAGCATTACCTACAGTGTCCCACATTTTAAGTTCTATATGTGTTTTAAAGATGGCTTTTAAACAAATACTGTGACAGTGCCATGAAAGCATTGATAGTTGGAGTGAATAATGTTGATTATGTCATTACAATAGCACCTGTCACAGGCAGGGATATTAGGCAAATGAAGAGTTCTTGACATTAATGTGTTAGAAGCTAGAAAACAGGGCAATATAAAGATCTGAGCCATTTTAACAAGAACCAGATTGTGATGGCTAGATGAATGGGATTACAGATGGTGGCTTGTCCCAGTATGAAGTTGTTAGTACCTGATAAAAGTAGTCCAAGGAAAAACAGCAAGTGAAGTGACATCCAGCACCTCTGAGGTATGATCTAAAAAGAAGTCCAGTGTCGGACTGGTTTAAGTGGAGCCCACCAGGAGGTCCCACCCACTGGCCGACATCACACACAAGGTCTGTGATGGAGAAGGAGGTCTGGCCTGCCCGGTGGGCCCACTCAGGACTTAGGGCCTACCTGAATCAGGGCCCACTGGCAAACCAGTCCAACACTGAATCCATGGAGGCTACAACATATTGACACAAGAAGAACTTAAGGTACTTGTGTAATCACTACAGTATGTTATAGCAGCCTGAAACACTACAATCAGGTGTTTAAAATCATTGCCCTTTTGCAGGCAAGAGCTCCAAAAGTTTCACGAATGTTAGTAGGTCACTGCTAGGTCAATCTCTATTCTGAAACTAAATGTAAATGAAGACCTTTGCATCATCACTCTGTGTACTGGTAACATAGAAACTGGCAAAAAATGACAGTACAGTACTTTTCTAGCTACAATGACAAGTGGCATTTGTGGAGGGGGAAGGAATTTAGAGCTTGAAATAAGAGTTACATTAAAAAAAATGTATATACTTACTGGTGCACTGATGAAATGTGCAGATATGAGATAGAGAAGGTGAGAAGGGGTCAGTAGGCAAGCCGAAAGGAATAAGTGCTGAGTGAACACTGGCAGTGCTTAGAGCTAAGAAGATACTTCTAAGCACAGAAAAAATACTAAGGGAAAAGAGGCAGTTAACCAGGAAAAAAAAGCCATTTAATTCTTCCATAAAGATTAGGTTAATTTTTTTTAGTAGCTAACAAAGCTCTGGGCTCTCTGCCAATCCAAAAAAAAGAAACTATTTCAACATTGTTTTAAGAGAGAAACTAAGTTACTGTACAACTAATGGAGGTTAACAGGATAAAGGATAATTGTGCTGCATTTCTTACTGAGTTTAATAGTTACAGGTTAAAAAGATATTACACCCACTGTTCCTTTTTTAAATGTTGCTGCTGGAAAGAGGATATTTTGTTTATGTGGCAGAAGCTACTGATGTGATAAAGATAATCTCCGAGCAGTTGAGATAAGGATATCCCACTGTATGTTCTGCATATAACTGTTGTTTATTGCTGTGAGTGAGACCTATAAATGTTACAATTATCAACTGGCCCATGACGACCAGTCCACTTTCCAGGAAACTGTTCATATAGGAATGCTCAGACCTGACACCTATAATGTGGTGGTGCACCATCAGGTCCCAGCATTCCTACATGAACAGTTTCCTGGAAAGTGGACTGGTAGTTGTGGGACAGTTGAATGGCCACCAAGGTCTCCTGATCTGACCCCCTTAGACTTTTATCTTTGGGGTCATCTGAAGACAATTGTCTATGCTGTGAAGAAACAAGATGTGCAGCATCTGAAACAACTGATACTGGAAGCCTTTGCTAGCATTTCTTCTGAGGTGTTGCTATCAGTGTGGCAAAAGTGGGAGAAGAGGGTTGCATTGGCAATCCAACACAATGGGCAGCACTTTGAACACATTTTATAAGTCATTATAAACTTGTAAATAATTCATGAATGAATAAAGTTTCGTTAAAACCAAGAACACCATTGTTTTTCTTGTGAAATTCTCAATAAGTTTGATATGTTACATGACCCTTTTCCCATTGGAAACAATAAAGTTGGATCCAAAATGGCCACCATGGCCAACGCCCATCTTGAATAGTTTTCCCCCTCTCATTTACTAATGTGCCACAAACAGGAAGTTGATATCACCAACCATTCCCATTTTATTTAGGTGTATCCATATAAATGGCCCACACCTGTATATAGGAAAGGAATGATCCAATTATGTCCAATGTGTCTGAATTCATGTTAACCTTCCAGAAGGTGTTTGATGTACCAGAAAGGGAATTCTTTGCCTCAGGTGCACTGCTTCGAACTCGGCAATGCAACCCCTATTCAAATCCGGGGCTCGATGCCTTACACATACAAACCAAGTGTAGTAATAGTGTGTGCCATAAGAGAAGTAAAATAATGTTAGTGATTTCTACAGGGTAGAAGGATTTTCATTACTTATTAAAGGAGAACTAAAGGCTTGTTCTTTCTTGGGGTGATTGATAAGGGGCAGGTGGGAATACTTACCATTAGGTGTTTTTTGCAGCAGTGGCTCTTGCTCTGTAAACCTTGCTGATTTGATCCACTTCACTGTTCTTGTGTGTTTTGGGAACTGAGCAAGTGCAGTAGCAGTTTTACATCAGAAAACGGTTGCTATGTTTGCTTAATCTGCAGGAAGTGAAGAGGAACGCTCTTCTACTTATAACACTGTTAACTACTTCAGATCGCTGTGGTACATTGTATTGTTGACATACCCTTGGAGTTTGTAACCATTAAAGAATACTCCATGTTCCTGCCGGTATATATTCTATTATGTGCTAATATACTCATTGCTATTTATTGTGGCTTTAGGATTAATGGTGATCAGTGGCCTTGCATGCCATCAACCTACTTGTTTCAGGCTTCACTTCTAGGTAACTGCTGCTTGCTTTTGACTGACAGTCTCATTCTTATATACACAGTGAGAACTGAATTCCTTAATGAGCAAAGTGTCACAGATGTGTGTAATGTCCTTGCCAGCCTGAGGGTATTGTTCACGAAAAGAACATCCTTGCAATATGATATATTACCATAGCTTTAATATTGACTTCAAAAGGACAAATGGGAGGCGTGTGGATGGTGAAAAGAAAGCCACTTTTCAATCAGGGAGCATTATCATAATCATCTTTTCTCCATTTATTTAAAAGATGAAGCAAATCCCTTTGGCAGGCGGATTGGCTTTTCTGCCCTGGAGTCTTTTATGACATTGCCAGTAAAATGGAAGAACTTAGAAAACACATATTTTTAAATCATTCAGCAAACCAAAGGCTTGAGAACCTCAGATGCCAGTCAAGTTATGCAAGTGTGATAGGTTTGGATTAGCCACTTAAAGCTGAACTATTTTTATCTATCTCTGTCTCTATCGTAACTGGGTGTTTGTGAGACCCCCCTCTTGGTTAGCCCATGGTACATATATCACAGTTATATGATTTTTGTTACAATGTTCCATTCTTTTGCTTTTTTGGATAAACCCATCTTTTTTTAGTGCTGATTTGCTACAGTACAGACATAAACATTGTTAGACAGGAGGAGAGTAGATAAGAGTTGCTCCACAGAATGTCTTTTTCTGTCATGTTTTCTAGCTATTTTCTCCATATTTTCTATTATTGTATTTGTCATCTGTCTATCTTAACACTTTCCAGAAATTCCCTACATATCACTCTCTTCCCCAGTCGGTTTTAGCAATTCTATACTGGCAGAAGTCACATTCCATACATATTTGCAGCCTTATAATTATTAGGAGCTATGCACAGGTTTATAACCTAATTTAAACAAACAAATATGAAGTTGGCCATAGTTACAAAAAAGGGGAATATTTTATTGCTTTACAAGTCCCTTACACATTGCCTTGTGTCATGACACTCATAATCCCAACGGTTTCAGTGCATACAAGGAAATGAAGTTGGAAATGAGGATGGAAAGATTACAAAGCCCCTTAGTGCCTCAGCCTACCTAATATTCTCCCAGGTTGTAGGCACCCTATGTTTAAAAGCATAGGGCCACTGTACAAACTCACATGTGCAGCAGCCCTATGCAAATGATGAATCTAAAACCAGCTCTTCTTACTCTTCCCCTCATAGTTCTCCACTTATACCTTAGTCCTCAATCTTGTGCCACTCATTCACCTGAAAATCACCTGGTCTGCAGTGGTGCAAAGTAATAGCATTTCCTTGATATCACAATAAAGTGTGTTACACCAGTAGGCTAAGTATGTGGGATGTTTAGTTGTTTGCATAGAGTTGCAGTACAGTATACATATGGATTCGTGGAGGAGCTCTTGACATTGGATTTAATACATAGTCAAACCAACAATCTACAAAAACCTGTTAACTATTCTATGCCATAAACTGTTAAATAGCAGCATATATTAAATGGAAAGTCATAAATGCTTTACTCCCTAATTATACATTGTCTTTTTCCTTATTATAGTGAGAAGCTGGATGGAAAGGCTGAAAGACAAGGTAAGACTTGTATTTCGCATGAATTCGCTATATGGGCACACCTTTTTTCTTTGAAAAGCTTATTCTATTTATTAAAGTTGAATATGCACAATCCAGCTGTACATCTTGAGGGTAACCACCTTATTGCTCAAGTGCACCTAAGGAAGGAGTGGTAACACCCTGCTGGATTCTTTGTGGTATACATTTTCCAAATTATAAAAGGTGTGTCCATCTTTTCAGATTAGCCTTAGAGAAGTGTCTACTCTGATTACAAATTGTCTTTTTGTACAGCACCTCATTAAAGTGGACCTATCAAGGTTTGCTCCGATGCCCCGACTTGAATGTCAAGTCAGGGTGGGCGGGGCTTTGAGTATGACTGACATTAATGTTTCTTCAATCAGATCCCTTAAATCACGATCTAGCAAGGATCTGATTGGAGGAGCTATAATGTCAATCATCATTTAGCTCTGCTTTTAGCATTCAGTAAAGACATCTCTCTGCTTCCTAAAAAGAGTCTATTAAGTGGACCTAATAGGTCCACTTTAATGGTCTGGTTCATAAAGCTGTTACCTGGTCATCTATTACATATAGGAGCAAATATTTTCTGTCCAATGAATTTTGGAATGTAAATACTACACTCTGGGTGAATAATACTGCATAATACTAGGGGGTTTTTTTGCGCATAAAGACACTGTTTTGAATGTAAAGAGATATCATAACACACAAATAATAGTGTATTGGATTTTACTTGTTTACCATTGGCTGAATCAGGAGCTCAGTGTATACTTACAATCCCTGCATAATTGAAACAGTAATGTTGCTGCACTGCAGATTCATCTGCATACTGTAGCTCTCAGCAACAACGGATCTGTTCTGCTGGACACTGTAGGAAGCTAAATTTCTCAGAACAAATGGACACAATATCACAGTCATTTGCAGAACTCCTCAGCAAATAAAAGCAACTTTACAAAGAAACTTTTTTCTGGTGCATGATTTTATTTAATTCCTATAAGGAATACGTTAACCTGGAGACATGTATCAAATTTTTGCTTTTTCCAAACACCAGAAACCACTTCCAGTTCATATTATTGGAAAACATGGACGTAAATTCTTTGGCTGTAATCCTCATTAAAACTAACTGGCAGTAGATTCCTGCAGTTCAGCAAAATTGATCACTGCTACAGGAGCACTTGAGTCAAGATTGCTGAACTGCAACTTGCAGGAACACCAACTCACAGGAGCACTTGAATCAATATAAATAAAAAAACACACGGGGCCGAAGCAAACAACCGATTAAGGAAGTGCTGGGAATGCCAGCACAAGTCTATAAAATGCTGAAAGCTGAGCACTGTATAGTGGCAGTGCTTGAAATTTGAACACCCACTTCCACGTCACCAAAGAGACTTGGGATATGAGGAGGCAGAGAGCATTGCACAGAGTAGCAAAGAGACTCAGCAGCAGTGTGAGTTGCAGTTACCATGGCTGGGAACATAATTTTTTCTGTTCCAACTCTGCTGTAAGAACTCTTGTACCAACAGTAACACCATTAAAAAAAACAAACTTTATTTGAAATGCAGTTATTCCTATGTCATATTTGTAAAATTGCTGTCTCTGAATTAAAACTAATGTTTAGTATTGCTTTGCAGTTATTTTTCTCCTTCTTGGTTGCAGCCATCTTTTATTTGCTATGTAAGCAAACCCTTTGCCCCAGAAAGTCCAGTTTATACAAGATAGCTGCAACTAGCAATGAGGTCAACACAAAACCGAAAAATAGCAAATTTAATGCCCAAGTTGACTTTTGTACATGTACTGTAGGAATAATTGCCATTCTAATCCAAATAGCAGTTTTTCTGGTGTTAGTGACCCTTTAAGATTGTCAGTACACTGAATGATTTATAACTTGCCTTTAATATAAAGAGGGGGGTTGCAGAAATGTGACCACTGATTGGTTTCCAGCTATCTAATTGATTTCCGGGAATATAAAGGGACAATGGTAGCTAACAATTTCCATGCCCCATTATGATATACAGTAGGAAGTAGATTCCAAGGACTTTAGCCTAGCTAGCAAGCTTGTAATAGCACATTAGGATACTGAGAGCAGATGGCTGAAGTAAATGTTTCAGCTATCCCTTATACAATTGTGGCTCAGTACAATGTACCAATGCTGTAATAGTTCCTCTTGCTTTATCTGTTTAATAATAATAATAAAACTACTCTTTCCTGCCCTTACTTTATTATTTTTTTAGGCTTTCTATTCTCCCTTTAAATAAGAAACATTCTGTAAGGCTGAGCTACCAAGGCTTGCATTATTTCACTTGCTAGATTTTTCCTGCTTAGAGCTGTGTTTACCTAGTTATTGTTCAGGATCTAGATTGTAAGCCATCAAATCTTTACAGATGTTATATGGGTTTCTATTTGTCTGTGTATATTTGGCTATTATACTGTGCTACAAAGTATTTTCCCTTTATAAATTATTTACCTAGAGTAATAAAATATTCACCCTTCTGGCAATGAGATAAACTGCATACTGCGCAAAGATCTTGGATGTTAAATTTACGGGCACTGTGAAAATGTCCTTTAATAGCATGTTAAAATCACATTGTTTCATAATAGATATACCATAGTACTGTCTTAATCGATCAATTTTAAAAAAATCTCCCCTCAAAGTATATTTTTTCCATTTTCTATTAATTGATGCATACAAATGTATAAATAAACCATAAGCAACAACCAATATAATGGTAGGTAAAGAAACCTCTATGTATTTAAAATACAGTGTAGGAGTATATATATAGAATTGGCGCATGATTTGTCCACAAGGCTATGATTAGAATCTGTTAGTGCATATTTTGTAAGTCCTTAAATATCTAAAAGCCTTTACTTTTTTTAAATAATATATATATTATTTAGACTCTACAATTATAGATGAACAAAATAAAAGTTTTATGTGTGCCTCTTAGCCCAGTATGGGGTATTTTTTTCTTCTAATGAAACTTTCTTTGTTACAATCCTGGGAATAAAAAAGGATTTTTTTTTTTGGCTCAGATTATGGCCTTCATTGTAGAGATCCAGAAATAGAAAAGTTGACGTTCAATAATACAGTATTAAAAATAATCTGTGCAGAAAAATGAACAAATCAGATTATCAATAAAAGAGGGTAACTGTGATTGCAATATCTGTTTAATCTGTATTTAGTCAGGTTTCACTTCTATTTGTGTGAAATATGTGAACACTCCTGATTGAGTTGAGGTGTTTCAGTCAGACCCATTGCACACAGGTGCAGAAAATCAAATGCGCAGTTATGCAGTCTCCATAGAGAATCATCCATAGTTGCAAGGATTTTACTGGAGGACTCAGTGACTGTAAACATGGTACTTTTTATAGGATGGTAAAAGATCGTATAAGATTATATAAAATCATGCTTAATGCTAAAAATCAGATAGAGTGGCATAAAGCATGTATTCTGCCACCGACTTAGCTGGGACAGCACAATATGCCATCATTGAACTCTAGGTCTTTGTTCTCTAGATTGATGAATACAATTCCACTAGCTTGTATTCTGATAAATCTGTGTTTGGTGGATGCCAGGGGAAGGCCATCTACAAGAATGCATAGTGCACACTGTAAAATAGAGAGGAAAGGGAATGATAGTCTGGGGCATTAAGTGTTTGGGTAATTTCCAGGAAAGGGTCATTTTAATGATACTGTTACAAATACATTTTAGATAACTGTATGCTCTTAACTTTTTAGCAATAGTTTTAGGAAGACACTTTCCTGTTGTAAGACTTTGTTCCCAGATGCAAAGCAAGGTACACAATGACATGGTTTGATGTGAAGGAACTCGAGTAGCCTACAAATAGCCCTGAACTCAACAACATCAATCACCTTTGGAATAATGTGGAATGCTGATTGCAATCCAGACATTCTCAACCAACATCAATTCCTGACCTCACAAATCCTCTTTTAGCTAAATGGGCATGGATTACCACAGACATTGTAGAAAGTCTTTCTAGAAGAGTGAAGGTTGTTATAGCCACACAAGGGTACCTAACTCTATATAAATGCATTGCAGATGATTTTGAAATGGGATGTCCAACAAACTCATATAGGTATTATGGCCAAGTGTCCACATACTTTTTTTGTACCTGAAATACAAAATTATTAGGTGATTTGTAACTCTGTGCAAGGAACATTCCATTAATGCATGTGCTAGGAAGAGATCCTACTTCATGCCTCTGCTGAGATATTCTCTATAGAATTTTTGGCAATGGCATTCCCAGCAATCAAAATTGAAACTGCCTCTATAACAAAAGAGGAAGTTTACTTTAAACCTTGTACCATGACCTATTTCCCACATTTCTGAGACAGAAGCAGTCTTTTCTAATGGTAAGAACGCTGCTGGATTTACATCTCAGGAGCTAACAGCCACAAAATGCTTGACACCTTATGCCACATTCATTAACTGAAGACACTCCTTTGTGCAAATAATCACAGATTTAATTATTCAGTGAACTCAAGCGTTTTATCAGTGTGACTCATAATTTCATGCAAAGTGAAATCATAAACATCAGTGTCAACATTTGAAAGTAGAATTAATGATCTTAATTCTCCTCTATGTATATTCCTGTCTGAGAAAAAGATGCCCTATAATCTGGGTAAGGTTTTTGTAGATTTTTGTACTGCTAAATGGGAATGGGGTTACTTGAAGAGTGGTAGTGTTAACCAGTGTGGCAAATTATGGTCCAACGTGTGGCTTTGAAATGTTAAAAGGAATGAGAATAGTTCAGCAAGCAATATGTGTGTATGTATGTTTTTATGTATAAAGTGCCACAAAGTTACACAGCATTGCATAATTCCAAACTACAATTATAATATAGACATAGGAGATTTGCTTAAGTAAAGTAAATTACAAGACTATACATCAGTCTACATGCCAGGCATTGATTTAAACAAGATGATGGAGGTTCCTGTCCCATTACAATCTAAATGGGAGGGAGACTTACATACTTGGATAAATGCTATAATAAATGCAGTAACACAAAGTACCAAGTCATTAGCCTATAAGGGCCAATCATAAGCATAAATAGCTACTTAGCTCCCAGTTAATAAACATATTTTTTACAGTGTCCTACTTTTGACACTTAAATTGCTTCATTCTGTTGCCCCTCCCTACATATCTTCCCTTGTTTGCTTGTATGTGCCTAGCCATCAACTCCGCTCTTCATAAGGCAACCTTCTTCAGGAACCCCTCACTAAGATTGCCCATTCTCATCTTAAACCCTTCTCTCTTGCTGCCCCTTATCTTTGGAATTCTATACCCCTCTACCTCTGCCAAGAGCAATCCATCAATATCTTCAAATCTAAATTAAAATCTTACTTCTTGGAGCACTAGTACTATCTTATCTTTAAGCAACTATTTATTCAAAATGTATATTTTTATTTTTCTTATTTAATTGGCACCTATAGCCAAATGAACTGTCACTTTATGCTAAGTCACTCATTACCCTCTGTTTGTTTTATGTAAGTCTTCTTCCTATTTAGATTGTAAGCTCTATAGCAGGGGTTTCCAACCTATAGCTCTTAAGCCAGGTATGGCTCTTTTGATGGCCATATCATTACAGTCTGCCGGCAAGCTCTCTCAGCGCTTCCGGGTTGCTAGCCAATCTGGAACTGCTGACGTCACTGGCTTCAGGATTGCTAGTCAATCAGGAGCCGCTGACATCACCACAAGTCCGGATTGCTAGCCAATCCGGAGCTGCTGACACACCTATGTGATGCCAGCTGCTCTGGATTCAAAAGGCCATTTACGTGCGGCTCCAAAGGTTGCCAACCCCTGCTCTATAGGAGGGAAGGAGCCTCCATCCTCTTGTCTCAATCATGACCTTGCACTTAGAGTGATGTATTTTCTTGAATATATGCCTGTAATTTAATTCACTTGTTCTTTGTTACGCACTTTCCCTTGTCTGTATTATAACTGTATTGTTGGATTGTACAGCGCTGCATAACCTAGTGGCGCTTTATAAATAAAAATATACATACATATTTAACTATAAAGTGAATGAAAGACACAAAAACCAGTGCCAGTGCTCCAAGAGGTAGGATTTATTGTGATAAATATGAGGGACTATTGTTGGTGGAGGTAGAGGGGTATAGAAATCCAGAGTTACAGGAAAAACAAAAAGAAGGGTTTGAGGGGGTTATTCTCTAAAGTTCAAATTCGACTGTCGAATTCTCAAACAGCGGATTCCCATAGCAAATCCGCAACAATTCAACCATTGTAAAATCGCTACTGTGACAATATGCTCATTATAAAGATGCAACTGCAACAGTAGCAGTCTATTGCGATTGTCTTTAGTTGGCAAATTCATACCCATACGCAACAATTCGGACTTTAGAAAATAACCCCACTAAGATGGGAATTATTAGTATTGGTGAGTGATGCACAATGATGGCTGCTTTATGAGGAATGGAGTTAACAACTAGGACCAGATAAAGGGCATCACAATAGTCCAAATGGAATAAGATGAGGGCATGCATAACAGTGTTAGCAGTGGCCTGAGAGAGAAAGGGATGTATCTTTGCAATGTTACAGAGGAAAAATCAACAGTTTTTAGCAGTGGCAACAGTGTTCTTTGAGATGGAGAGAGAAGAGTCAAAAATCACCATAAGACAGGGTTACAGGATTTAAAGATCACACCATCAATTATAATGGAAAAGGTGGGAGTAGGGTTAAGTTTGTTTGGCAACTTCTTTTCCTGCATATTACTGCAAATATGAAGAAATAGAATGTTCTGTGCCTAACATAACTTATTCCCTGTCATACACATAAGGAACATAATAAAATGAAAAAAACAAACAAACGTGTGCATGTACCTTTTCCTTCCTTCCTCCACTAGGGAGCAGCATTCATTGGGACCGCAAAATGAAAGCATTTATTTAACAGCAGGATAAAGTGAGGTACTGCAGGCTGAGCAGTTATTTATCAGTGTGGCTTCAGTGCTTGATATAAAACTGCTGTATTCCTTAAAGAATTGCACCCTGCAAAGTAAGGGCAAAAATAGAAAATCCAGTGCTGCAGAATCGATAAGGTTGCTCAATGGTTTTCTGAAATCTTGGTATTGTCATTTTGAAACAACATGATACACATCCTGCTCTTCTTATTATCCTATGTCCCTCTGGAACTTATCTCCCAATTCAGCTTCCATATTTTCTGTGAAATTGCACTTAAATGCTGATTGAGCTCCTGCAGGCCTATGGTAGTAGGTATGTCAGATTCTATTACTCTGACCATGACTACCCCATTGACAGCATCCCCAGATAGGAACTAGTCTGTTAATCTTTCATGCAGTTTCAGTGCATTTCAGGAACTCTAAACTATGAGTGTGCCCTCCTATATTTCCCATTTACAGGCAAACAAATGTTTTTGTGAATATAACTAGGAGTTCCCTTTTGACTTTGAAAGTGAAACTTTAGTATTAAAGTCTATTTTCTAAAAGAGCTTCCACACTATCAGGGAATTCATGAACAATTGCAACTGTTTTTTATATATTAATGTCTAGTAACTCATAGCAACCAGTCAGTAGTTAGAATTTGCTGGTATAAAAAAGTTAAAATAATGAAAGCCAACCTCTGATTGTTTTCCATGTATTACTAGACCTAAGTAAATGATTGCCTTTGTTGATACATTACCCCCAATCACTTCACAGCAATGCTGAGTCCTATTATACAGTTCAATTCAACAAATCAAAAATCTGTACTGGACTTGATTTTCCCTGATGATGATGATTAGAATAGCATGTATACTTGATAGTTAAAAGATCCATGATAATAATAGACCATGTTGCCCAAATAATACGTGATTGGATTTGTTTGGCTGAATGGGCAATTCAATACAACCCAGAAACGAGTCACTTATAGTGCATTCATTACCCTTTTTCTCAGATAATTCTATTTCTTTAAAGGGATTTATTCACTAAGGTGCGAATTTGACTGTAGAATTCTCAAACAGCGGATTCCTATACCAAATCCGCAACAATTTCCCCATTGTAAAGTCACAACAATTTTTTAAAGCTAAGATTGCGACAATTTTCCCATAATAAAGTCGCGACTGCGACAATATTCTCATTATAAAGATGCAACTGTGACAGCAGCAGCCTATGGCGAATTCGCACCTATACGCAAAAATTCGGACTTTAATGAATAACCCCCCTCTGTGTTTTCAAAGTCCTGCTTGTGTGTTATAATCTTGTGTAAAAATCCTCTGACTATAGAATTGTTTAGGCAGAATTCTGCAGCTGGCCATACACTGTACAATATTGATCATGAAATGATCATCCATCATGTTGGCAAATAAATTCAGATAAAAGATTTGTGTTTAATTTTTATCTAAACTGTTATCTACCACAGTCATACAACATATAGGTCATAATAACACTGTGTTTCCTTGGCTGGCTGTAACGTTTTTATAGAATTACAATTTTACTTGTGTCTCTTAGTTTGTCATTGTATGCTAAAGGAGAATTAAAGTGCTAATTAAACTGGTGGGGATTCTGCATGTGAGGTCCAAATATACTTACTTATACTTACTCTTTTTTTCAGCATTACCTCTTGCTTCTTGGATCATTGAGCATTTTACATAAGCAACCTTAAAGGATATTATTATAGGGCTGGGACAGACTATTTGGTAATGCTGTTTTTCACTGTTGGCAAGAGTGCAACATTAGACTCTATTTGGTGGCCTTATAATATACAATGAGTAATCCCAGCATGCAGCCATACACCAGTGAATTTCTGGCCAGAAGTAGCTGGAATGCTAGTGCATTGCACACAGAGGCGGCCCTGGCCCTATTGGCGCCCTAGGCAACCCCCCACCCGGCGCCCCCCCGTCCTGCGCTGCTCCCCCCTGCCGCGGCTGTACTTCTCATCTCCCGACAAGCAGCCGCGGCTGTACTTCTCATCTCCCGACAAGAAGCCGCGGCTGCCAATTTGGAGATTTAAAGTTGAGCCACGGCTGCACGTAACCTCTCCCATAAAGCAGCCGGCACTTCTCACACTGTAAAAAAAAAAAATGCCAGGGGTCGCCCCTAGCATTTGCCTATACTGCCTATTGGCAGAGCCGGCACTGATTGCACACCATTATAGTGAACGGGGCACCAAATGAAGTGTTGTCCAGATGGGGTTTTTTACTAACCATTTTTGATCTAAAACACTGGTCAGGGAATTACGGTTTCTTTTACAAATTAAGAAAAATATGTATCTGATAATATTCTTGTATGCCAAAGAAACATTATGTTCTGTGAATATGTATTTTACCTTCCATGCAGGCAGGATACATGTCTGGGATGTTGGTACCAGTAGGCATTGGTGTAGCTGGAGCACTTTTAATCCTCGCAGCATTGTACAGCGTAAAGATGATGAATCGCCGCAGAAGAAATGGCTTCAAACACCATAAGAGAAAGGTACAGAGAAACACGTTTAAGCTCTATTAGCAGTATTATATTAAAAGAGTAGTATTGCTTAAAAAGTTTTCAGTATTAAAGGGGAAATGTAACAAGTCCACCAGAATGTAGTGGATATTAAAGGGAACCTGTCACTCCCAAGTAAGCTACTAATAGCAGGTATGTTAAAGAGACCATAGGAGATATTTCTAAAGCTTTCTGCAGATATTTATGGGACTGAAAACAACTTTTCAAGACTTTTAACAAGACTTTAAAGAAAATCCATAAGTGGCTTTTAACAGCAATAAAACCTTTTTTTAAATAGGTAATACTGGCATAATAATAATAATAAAAATAATAAAAAACACTGTTTCTCCAGCTTTCAGTGGTCAACAAACCTTTTCAACTTTTCTAAATACCCCCGTTTTTGTTGTGACAGATATCCATTATTAAGCACCTTTTCCTGCTCTGAGACTTCAAACCTCATTGGCACTCGAGTACAATTCTCTGACTGTTGCAGACCCTTTGATTTGCTGTAAATAGTACAGAAAAAAACCTTCACTTTAATTCCAAAATGAGTGTGTTTCAGTTCAGCAAGATCTGGTTCTTACCAAGTGGAAACAGTTGGAATGTTGCCTCAATTCAATAGTATTTAACTCCCAGCCCCTAGCCATCATGAGAAATGGGACAAATTTAGTGCCCCGGCTACATAAGCTTAATATTGCAGTCTATTACCTGAGAAGTTTGTCCTAGAAAACAGTAAGAACACTCTTCACTGACTGCAACCACAAGCACATTTCTCTAATAATATATAATATAATATATGCCTTTTACTAGTCAGGAACATTGGGAATTTTCAAGACGTATACTCACAGTTGCAATAAAAGTAAATGGCTAGGTGATCTTGGCATTTTGGGCCTTATTAGCTAAAGGTCAAATAGTTACGGAGAGGTATGTGATGTTATGAGAGACTTCGCATCACTTTGAGTGTGTAATGGGTTTGTGGCGATATTTACTAAATTTGTACAAGTGTCACATTTCAGAAATATGGATGCGACTTTATAGTTATACCCTTTTACCCAAGCTATGAGACACCTCAGGGAATGAGCCCCACTTATTAAAGTAATCACTTCAAATACTTATCAATATCAATAATTAGGGCTCCAGTAGTTCTTCCAAAACAGTAACAGTATTTATTAACAGTAGAACAGATCAACAGTTTGACCTAGCCAAGGGTATTCAATCATTTCAACATCATATCTATCAGAGCTCCCCAATACACAAGTAAGGCACTTATTTAGAGAACACATTTGCAAACAGACATTCATATGCAAATAAGAGCAACATTATCCATTACATAGTTACCACCAGGAGTTTCACTTCATCCTCAGAGTCCCATACACCCTCAGAGGAAAATAGGATTTGACAGGTCACAAATCAACCATAAGTTGAACTTCTCAGGAATACCTTCTTTGAGCGGGGCTCTCTCTAGTCCCTATACCTGTCCTAATGAACTCTCTCTGTATACCCCAATGCAGGTAGGGAATACACTTGGCTCCTTAGGCCTCTAACCTCCTGGTGGGGTCTGATGCTACCCAAGTAAATAAGCCTACACTGCAACTCTTACCACCCTAAGGTAAGCTAACAGTAGGGACCAGGAGGTATCTTGGGTCCCTGTGGTTGCCAGCCACCCGCCTGGTGGAGGCAGGATGTTGCTCCTGCAACATCCTCAGCTAAAGACAACGAGATCCTGGCTACACATCCCTATATATAGACACTAAGGAGGTGGGACTACAAATTATAAGTAGTAAGTAACACTAAGGCCTTACTAATTAAACACCTGCACATAGAGATACAGATATGGATTAAACCACCTGAGGGAGCTCTAACATAAGATAACATTTCTTAATACAAACCCCA
>WMED01008121.1:0-17144 GCA_019650415.1 Pipa parva | reverse complement strand
ACTATTGGTGACTGACTAAATACATTTTTCCCCACTGTATGATCTAAAGTTTCGAAGGAAACAATAGGATTAGGCAAAGGGCTTTTTCTCCTTAACAAATACAAGATGACTTTAATCATGAAGAAAGAAAACAAACTTAATTAAAAAAAAAAAAATACAAATCAGGATTTCAATTTTAAAGTAAACATTTTCACCAGCAGAATAATTGCTATGTTAACTCAGCTCTGAAGACATCATTTTATCGGTCTTGTTCTCTCTGCCTCATACCACCTATCCCTACTGAAAAAAATACCATTTTTTTCTAAAGAAAATGTAATGCTAGCTCTTCCTTCCCAATATACTATTTGTGCCATGTTTTTCCAACATCCAGTTATAGAACACAATATAATTGATTTCCTACATCTCAGTATGTAACAAGCCTTACCCTAGGACATCTTCCACAAGTATTTGCAGAGCACTGGGATTACGAATGAGTTTGTCCAGGAAACTCACAATATCTGAAAACTTTGGTCGATTATTCCTTTCTTTTTGCCAGCAATGAAGCATTAGCTGATGAAGTGAGACTGGACAGCCCATGGGGGCAGGAAGTCGATAACCTTCTTCTATAGAAAGAATTACCTGAGTTAAAAAGAAAAGAAAACAAAGTTACACATTTTATAAACACGCACATTTTCTTTCACTAATTCTCATTTTAAAATCTTAGTGTTTACTGTAACACACTACATAAGACATTGCCCTTTAAATCTGACATCTTTCATGGCTATTCATTTCCTCCTTTCTGGGCAGTTTTACATCAGAAAACTGCTACTGTGCCTGCTCTATGTGCAGAAACTTACAGGAACAGAAAGTGGAGAGGTTCACAACCCCTGTCAAGAGTATAAGACATTGGGAAGGGGAAGTAATAGAGAGCAGGGGCAGCGCTGGAGCATAAAAGAGTGATCAGTGAGTATTTCCCCCTCCCCCCCAAGAATCACTCCTGAACCTATGAAGATGGAATTCTCCTTTAACATTACAGAGCAGTTTATAGTAGAAGAAGGTAGTGTGAGTTACTGATACTGCTGAGGTCTGTGAATTAGGAATTAAAAAAAAATACCGTATTAACAATATTAGAGATGTAGTTTATAATATACCAGGTGTGGGCAAAGTTTTCTTGTATTGGGCCAGTTTAATAATTTTCAAGTATGCAGTCGAGCCCCAGATCCCTTGCAGCTACGAAGTCTGGGCGAGTGCTGAGAGTGCTGCAGACCAGTGTGGCCCATAGTGGAACCCCAGCCACCAAGTGATTTCCTGGTTTCTGCTGCAGATGTGACTTTTCACAGCATCTCTGAGACCCCAGACATGACAGTTTGCATTATGAATTTTGGCAGACAGACCAGCCCAAAGACATACGCGGCCTGGGCCAGGCCACCAGGCCGTAGTTTGCCTACCCCTGTTATACACATTTTTAAAATATTTTAAGCTTGCTGATTCAGGCTAGGCTGGTCATTTTTTGTTCTACCTCATTCCAACATAAATCTATAGATTAAGACAGTTTACAATAAATTTACATTTTACAATTTTCCAACTCAAATCTGTTATTAACCATACAAGATTAGGGATCCTAAATCATTTGGCTAAAATAATAAATATTTAATCATAGTGATTAGCAGTTGAAACACCTACGGTGCTTCTGCATTGAGTGTGTTTTAATAAGATGCCGGGGTTAGATTAGAATTCCTCATGCTGTTGTTTAAATGGTTCCAGACAAAAGCTGTGCCCCATTAGATTCACTATAAAATCAGTGGAAGAGAGCGAGTGGGCAAAGTCAATTACTTTTTCTAGACACGCATGTAACTATGAAGGTCAACATGGGGGTATTTCTTTCTTATATAGTCTCCTTTCTAAGAGTGATGCAAACAGCAGATACTTCATTACGCTATGGTAATGTAAACCTTGCACAGATGGTGTGTACAAGAAAACGAATATCATCTATACTTAAAAGTGATGACAATTTAAAAGCAGAAGGAATTACATAAATTGAATGACATGTAGCAAAAGAAACAGAGAACTTTAGTGCAATGAACTGCATTTTAGTTATAAATATTTCAAGCACAGCATTCAAATTTTCCACAGCAAGATGTTTGACCTTTAGGGGGTAATTCTGCATAATCCGAACTTACCCTCCGATCCTTCGCCTCTGCTCGCACAGACTGATATGCGTTCGCAGATGTCCTGCGTGTAGACATCAGCAAACGCTTTAAAGGGATTCCAGTCTCACGAGGCGACTCGAGTTGAGCCTTGCGAGCCTCACTGAGACTGGAATCCCTTTAAAGCGTTCGCTGATTTCCGTGCGCAGGACATCAGTGAGCGCATAACAGTCTGTGCGAGCAGAGGCGAAGGATCGGAGGGTAAGTTCGGACTATGCTGAATTACCCCCTTAGACTTACTTTTAAGGTACGCGATTCAGTCTTTCATCATTATTTAGTGAATGGCCTATAGCTATTTGGTTGCAATGGGTTACTAGACCTCGCAAAAGATTGCTCATGTTGATGAATTCTCCAGTATAAATTTACAGTAGATTATTGTGTATGACCAACATGTGTCTGATATTCAGGTGTAGCTTCACAGCTACAGATGTTATGGTATAAAAAAGTGCACTGAAGTAATGCAGAAAGAGAGTGCTCCTCCAAAGTCAATGCAGATATTGGTCCCTTGTGCAACCAATGTGATAATGGTTCCGTAGACACTCAAAACCAATTACTGTGTAACAGATGTACTCACTCCCTGGGTTTATGTTATGTATGCTTTAACAGACATTATAAAGCCATAAATATAATCTAGGAAACCTAAGTATGTTTTCAGGAAACTATGTCGAGATGAGCTTTTGAACAATTTGATATACCAAAGGAAAAGAACATTCAGTGTTCATTGCAGTGTAATACTAGCAATACTATGAATATTGTATCTGTATGTTTATGCATATTTTTATTTATAAAGCACCACAAGGTTACGCAGTGCTGTACAATCACCAATACAGTTATAATATAGACAAGGGAAGTGTGTAATAAAGAACAAGTGAAGTAAATTACAAGCATATAATCAAGAAAATACATCAAAGTGCCAGGCCATGACTGAAACAAGAGGATGGAGGTCCCATAGAGCTTACAATCTAAATAGGAAGAAGTCTTACATAATTAATTAGGTGGGAAACAAGTGCAGTAGCATAAAGTGTCAGTTGATTTGGCTATAGGTGCCAATTAAATAAGAAAGTAAATAAAAAATATAAATTTTGAATAAATAGTTGCATAAATATAAAATATAGACATGAAAACCAGTGTTAGTGCTCCAAGAGGTAAGATTTGAAGATATTGATGGATTGCTCTTGGCGGAGGCAAAGGTATATTATTCCAAAGATAAGATGCAGCAAGAAAGAAGGGTTGAAGACCAAAATGGACAGTCTTGGTGAGGGGCTCCAGAAAGAGGTTGCATCGTGAAGAGTAAAGTTGATGGCTGGGCGCATAAAAGTAAACAAGGGAAGATATGTAGGGAGGGGAAACAGAGCAAAGCGTTTTGAATGTCAGAGGTAGGACACTGTAAATAATACATTTATTAACTGGGAGCCAAAGAGCAGAAAGGAGTTGTGAGCGAGACTTCTGGGGAGAGAGGGTGATTATTCTAGCAGCAGAATTTAGAATAGATTAGAGCAGGAAAAGATTGGAAACTGGAAGGCCAGTTAGAAGGGCATTGCAAAAGTTTAAGCGGGACAAGACAAGGGCATGCCTGAGGGTGTAAGTAGTGGCCTGAGAGAGAAATGGATGGATCTTGACAACATTACAAAAGAAAAAGTGACAGTTTTTATCAGTGATAGCAATGTGCTTAGAGAAGGAAAGAGCGGAACCAAAAGTCACCCCAAGAAAGGGTACAGAAGTAAAAGGGTTAATGATGACATCATCAACTGAAATGGGAAAGGAGGGAGCACTACCAGGTTTAGGTGGGAAAATAATCAGTTAATTTTTATCAAGATTTTGTTTGAGACGATTAACATGAAATGCTTGACAGGGTCCCATACAGAGTATTCCTGAATAGTATATAATCTAGGATATTCACAAATGCCCATAATGTACATTTTAACATCATTTAATATAAAGAACTGATGATGTCCACTGTAGTGTCTCATAACCAAAGCAATTATTAAAAGTTATATGGGTTATGTATTCTATATGGGAACTGTTTTTTTTAATCCCTTGCAAGAAGGGTAAATTTAGAGACTCGTGGCAGATACCATTTACTCTTAAAGAATTAAAACTCCTGACTGCCATGTGGTCTTTTTAACTCTTCTTCAAGCTATGATTCATATGCAAGATTCCCATCTGTTATCTACAAACTAGCTGACACTTTTGTGAGTTTGCAATCAGAACATAAGACACACCAGGTGTGTAAGAATTTAAAAACAAAGGAAAGCTTCATAGTTCATCTCAAGGGATATTTCCACATAAACAAAAAAAAAGAAAAATTAGAACCAAAAAAAGAAAACAATCAAAAACAAGCAGCTTTCCTTAACTGACCACTCAACAGTCCATTGAACACTTTTACAACAAAAGCAATTTAAAAAATGTAAAAAGTTAATAACCCTATAACATATGAGCAAATTCCCCTTAAACATAAGCAAAAAAAAAAAGATAAATACTGTAAATCTAGTAGGGCATTCCTGTTGGTCAGTAGAAATATAAACAACTTTACTTCTTGAATCCTCTTGAGAAACATGTATCTAATGGAATACATCTCAGTGTAGAGCAGGGGTCAGCAACCTATGGCTCTTGAGCCAGATGTGGCTCTTTTGATGGCTACATCTAGCTCTTTGACTGTAACGGGCAATGCTCACATGCAAGCACTGCTTGTTACAGTCTGCCAGATAATCACCGGCAAGCTCTGTAGAGATAAAGCTCTCTCAGTGCTTCCAGGTTGCTAGCCAATCCGGAGTCACTGGCGTCACTGCGTTTCCAGGTTGCTAACCAATCTGGAGCCGCTGACGTCACCTATGTGACATCACATATGACGTCAGTGGCCCCGTATTTGAAAGGGCTGAGCAGAGATCCACTATATGGCTCTCTCAGCCAAAAAAGGTTGCAGACCCCTGGTGTAGAGTCTCAGTTTATCAAATGATGGTATAAATACAAAAGTTTAGCAGCAAGGTGCACATATCTTTCAATGCCATATGATGACTGAGTCATAGTTCACACATGAGTTCTAATCTATTATTACATCAGTAAAATAATATAAACAACACCAGTTTTGGCCTGTAAGGCTTAATCAGCACCAAACTATAGCCGGACGCAGTTCTCAAATGCTGCAGAAAGCTCCTATTTCAGTCACAACTAAGTTACGGTTAGAGGCTACTCAGTTATTAGCCATGGGCATATTTAATTATGTCCTTTATTTTAGGACAGTTTCTAAATCATACTCCAAATAAAGTTCACCTGCTCTGAGTGATAAAGGACAACGAAGGAGGTGTATAGTAACCATGGTTGGAATAGATACTTACTGTACCACTGCACCCCACAGTATATTCAACAAAGACCAAATTTTAGAGGCATGGTGCCTCCCTTCATAAGATTTATTCCTTTACACGGGTTCTAAAACAAAAGACCTAATCTATTGGTGGTGTTTAACAAGGTTCTTGTCATGCTGAATATGAACTACATTATTCTGAAACGCATTTCCACTAAGAGGTGCTGTTGTTAAACAATGCAGTAAGTGGAATCCCTAGTTTAAGTATAGATGTGCCACACTGAGAGATGACAATTACTATAAGTGGTTGCTAGTGATATAATAGTACATCATATTGAGCTTTGAAAGTGTTTTCTTTTGTAGCCTAATAAGAATAAAGCAACAACAGCCACATGTAACAATAGCAATGAATAGTGCAACCCATGGCCTCATAGTTGATTTACCAAGTAATTCTATTATCTCTTTATAACAACGCACATGCTGTGCCTCTCTCTCTCTCTGGAGGCATTCATTTAAGTTTTAACAGTAATGGCAAAATGCTTCTGATGAAT
The DNA here is from genome assembly GCA_019650415.1 of Pipa parva. Classification (NCBI taxonomy): domain Eukaryota; kingdom Metazoa; phylum Chordata; class Amphibia; order Anura; family Pipidae; genus Pipa; species Pipa parva. Next base: position 11,106 of record WMED01008121.1, on the reverse strand, counting down.
AAATTGTGTGAAAATTGTTGAAGATATTTTTTTCAGGCATCTTGAACAATGCAATGACATTCCCTTTGGATATGCACTTACTCATGGGAGATACCGTTCTTACAAATAGGTTGCAATGATCTTTGTTCAGTTTTCCCAGGCAATTACATAAGTATTGTTATAAATCCATTAGCTGTACTATTTCTTATTATGGAAACCAATTTTAAAGCACCAATTAATTTCGATATTCACTTTGAACAAATTGGAAAAGGAATCCTTTTTAGAACTGTTCAATATAATAGATGAAAAAATGGTTGAATTTTTTTTGTTTTGCGCGGATGAAACGATTTTCAATGCTTGCCACATGCATCATCTTCAGGTGGAGTATTTATAAGAAATTATGCAGTCTTCATTTATTCTTAGGCTTAGCTGTCTGGTTGGAACAAGGTTTAGATAACTTAGCCGAGTTTACTGAGATGAGTAGGCTTGAAACAAGCAGAGGTGAAGCCTACTGGCACATACTGTCTTGCTGATGGATTGTGTAGATTACTGAAATATAAAGCTTGCAAAGGAGGTTGGAAATAGTCTACAACTTGTATTACAGTTTATTCGGCATTGTGAGCAGCTTTAATTTCATTACCCATAGCTAAACATTTCTGGCAGCCATATTTATAAACAGGTATGTGGCCTGACATTGATTAATCTGATTTTATATAAATATTGAGTCCTGGTATGCTGCAGCAACTGTGCTTCGCCTGTCTGTTCCATGTGCAGAATAAATAAACCAGGATTCATGTGGTGCAAGTATTGCATCACATGTTTAGACACAGTGTTATTTAACTTCAAAACTCATGGCATGCTGAGCAAAAACATGATGGCATAGGATAGAAACTTAGTATTAATTCTGTTTGTTTTTAACCTTCAAAAACATACTTACCTTATCTGAGAAAACCTACAAAGATCTAACCAGTAATAATTTAATTAGGCATGTAGTGGATGAAAATCTTCCTGCATCATATGTGATGCCTTGCTTAATTGCTTCTTGTCCCTGACCTTGGGCTATTCCAAGTACAAACAGAATTCTCTTAGAATTTTTTTGCCACATTTGAGTAAAGCAAGCGCAGAAGCAGAATTCTGACCTAATACTGCTTTTACATTTGCTCAACTCTTAGATTCTCAATAGAAGGCACGGAGTGAAAAGGGATGCAGTGCTGCACAAAGAAGACAGTAAGATATGTGTTGTGACAAGCAGGAGGCAGTGCTGGTGGAAAGAAATCCATTGATAAGTATTTAATTCCACCTTCAGGATCACCCTAGAAAAACAAGCATTTAGAGCCCCTTTCATTTTTTTGATAAAAAGTTAAAGTCTATTTGCTCAGGAATATTGTGAGCCCCACGATACTCCCTGCACATTAACACAGAGCATTTTTTAAGACTGAAATATTTGTCAGTGTTCTAGTTATTAAGTAAAATTGTTCTATGTCCACTAAGTGACAGTTCTAAATAGGTGTGTAAAGCTCGCATCTAAAAATCTGTCAAAGTCAAAGAGGTTCATCTAAGAGTGAATTCTCATCCCCAAAAATCATTGTTTGAGTCAGTTTTCCCATTTGGCATTTGCTTCATAGTTGGATATTTACTGAAGCTTTAGCACTGTGACAACCCCTGCAAAGTGGAACAGCCAACAACAGAAAGGACAAAGAATCAGTAAGGCAAAAGTCAGTGCAGGCAGACAGGTTGTTTAAAGGGGAGAACGGTCAAAGAGTCAGTAAATCCAAGAAGACTTGGTCAGTCAAGCCAAAGGAAGCCAGAACCAGCTCACATAGTCAGACAGACCTGGTCAGACTGGGATATAGAATGAACTCCATTGGCCCACTCTAAACTAGAAGAAAGTAGAAAACAACTTTGGTGTTGGACTCTGGCGGTGATTGAACTTCAATTTCAGCATGAAAAGTCTGTACTTTGAAATCTGTCTTCCTTTGACAGGAGGAAAACATCCAAGACTTCTCCTGCTAATGGGAGCACAGATTGCAGAAAAGCACAACATTTAAAAGACAAAATTTAATAAAGTCGGAAAGGCCGCTCTCTGTCTTTCCGAGTTCATCGCGCGAGTTCTCGAGTTGTTCTTGCGAGATTATCGCACCTAACAGAGTGGACAGTTTTTCTCTGACTATTGCACTTTAAACCTCAGGCAATTCAAGTTTTAGAAACTTTGAGTTGAATGTGGTGAAATAATTTAGAAGTGGTATAGTAACTCAGTGCTTAATATATTTCCCTTATTGTACTGGGACCTGAATTTAATTCCATTAAGTATATGATCCCTTAAACTTCACAGATTGTCCAAACCTAGATGTCTGCCCGCATAAATTACATGGTGTACCAGTCTAAGCTGACCACTATTTACTAATACTGGAAGTAATGGGGTGTTACTATAACTTTTATCAATAACACTTACATCTTGATTGGACATCTCCCAGTAGGGTCTTTCTCCATAAGACATCACTTCCCACATAACGATACCATAGCTCCAGGCATCACTGGCAGAAGAAAACTTCCGATATGCTATCGCTTCTGGAGCTGTCCATCTAATGGGAATCTTTCCACCCTAAAAAATAGACAATGAAAAAAAGTCAAATGTAAAAAAAAACAGCAATATTTAGAAATAATAATTATTTTTTTCATATTTCATTTTTTGGTCATAGTTTTTTTTTATTTTATATTTCTATATGTTAGACTTTTTTTTTTTAATTATAGCTATATACTGAGATATAAATAGCTCGTATAGAAATACCAATTCTTTTTTTAGAAGCGTGGGTGAGCAATCAGCATATTAATATATTTCAACAGTAGAAGCAGATTTTTGCTATGAAAATGTTACTGTAGCCTTTCTTCATTAAGGTAATATGATATATTTTAAATGCGCATTTACTGAAAGTCCAGCTTTAGCCTGGGACTGCACAGCTGATTCGAGAGCAGGAATAAAACGGAATAAGAATGAGGAAGTTTCCCAAGCTTCAATATGTTCCACTGAAGTTATTATGCTAATTTTGAACTGTGATGAATTCCCAGAGATTCTTTACTCTGTTTCAGGCTGACTAGAAAACATGTTCATAATATGCAAAGTGGTTGCTTGCCATTTAGAGATATTTCTAAATGATGTAAGCACTGAAGAGGATTCATCAAATCTGTCATTTTTCTACTCAAGAAAACCTTTGCTGGTAACAAGAATAGCACTTTCCAATGGCTTATTGCTGTATTGTAGCCAGCTTAAAAAAAAAAACTACAATAAGCTGATAGAATTGCTCTAATACCCCTGAAACACACTGCTATACATTTTAATGCTCAGAGACTTAATGATAATACTTTATTATTTCCAAAAAGGTATTTCATTCCAACATCTGGAAAACCTTCAATGATCCAATTCTAATAAGGGGCTAAGATTGGAATAATCAAAAGATTAGATATTTAAATGCAAATCATTGATCCAAGGTTTCAGGATTTTGTGATCATTGTGCTTGTAGGGGAGGGAAAGCAAAACTTAAAATCATCATTTTTAAAACTGTTTTTTATTTACAAATTACCAGCCTGCTGCCTGCTTCCATTCTGCAGTGTTGACGCGTACAACTGGACAACAGATGTTTGTAGACTTTAAGGTTTTCTTTCTTTTCTAACTCTCTTAAAAAAAAAGGCTGATTTCATAAAACAGGACTATCCAGCTAATAAATGACTAACTGTTAGAGAATACAGTAGACTGCAAGTGCTACACCTGAACTTTGCTTCAGCATTTCACCCTCAATCTTCTTTGCATATCAAGAAATAATGTCAAGGAAGCAATTAATAGATTTTTATTTAGTGGCCATGTGCAATACTCAATCTTTAATATTTATTGCATTATAGTCAGCGTTGTACTGGCTCCACCCAGCAGGCCAGCTGACCTCCTCTGTTGCTTGCCATATCACGTGACATCAAATGTCACATGATGCAGCTGATGCAGGGTCAAGGCCTCCCCGTGGGCCTTTACGACCCCAGTCCGATGCTGATCGTATTCACTATGAGCAACAATTTATATAATTATTTAATTATTTTAATATTGATTAAGATCATCCAAATGTATAACTGATTTCACAAATGAATGAAACTTCTATTATGGACATGAAATAAAATCAACAGTTAATTTGAAAGTGTGACCGGATGCGGCCTGTTTTGTAAATTTCAAAGTAATTATACTCAACTAAGCATATTCTGTATTAAGTAGTTTTAGGTATAATTTACTGTAAATATTGCAGTAATTGTTACAAAATATGTATTCATACAGAAAAACGCTATTATTTTAGCTTTTCTTTACTCTTAATATATGGTAAAAAAATCACAGTGACCAGACATATCGGAAGCCAACTTGTATTAGAAAAATGAGGCTAAATGAGAAATCCTGTAATTCTCCTTTTATTGAGTCCACAAAGAGACACCTAATTGTCATTCATTCTGAAAGGACTACTTTGAGAAAACCCTTTAGAACATTTTGATTTTGTTTAACTACAGTTGCTCTCCATCTTTGCATTTTGCTTATATAACAATTTTGTTCTCCTGTGTTTCGTTTATTGCTTTTTGTTTTACTATATTACTTTTGGTGTCCTGCTCTACTGACTTTAACATGTATGTGTTTTGCTTTCATTTTCATTTTCAACCATCCCTAAACCAGTTCATACCATTCTCTATTATCCCGATCTATTTTCATTGTAAATGCTGTTAATGGGATGTTTCCGGAAACCCTGACCCTTCTATGACTTTTCTTCTGAGAGACTCAATCATTCTGTTTTTTATTCTATCCATATCCCATATTCATGTAAACAATTGTCTTATAAACATTCAAGACATCTCTGCCCGCCCTTTAGAAGATTACATCTTTCTACCAATCATGATTTATTTGCAAATTCCCAGCCTTCATTTGGTCCAAGACAAAATTCAGAAACATGGTGTCTCTTAAAGCTCCTCCTTAACAAATGCTGAGATTTTAGCTCCAGAACCCTGTGGACTTAGCCTCCTCGGGGTGGTGGTGTTTGATTCCTTCTTACTTTAATGTTGAAATTCTAAGCAATATTTGACTCTTATTTAGTGTGGACAAAATTCATCCAGACCTCATTACATCTCAATCAACTTTCAGCTGCCTAAATCTCTGTTTTTACACCCTGTCTAACTCTTGAACAGTGTGGGGGAAATGTATCAAGTGGCATTAAAGTAAAAAAATGGATGCAAAGTGCTTTACGTCCATTTATTAGCAACTTATCATTCACTTTGCTTCCTTTTGCCCCAGTTGAACCTGCTTTTTTAATTGTTTTGCAAAAATCAGTGTTTAAGACCAGGAGCGAGTAATAAGAGGCTTAGAGATGTTAAGGAGCTTAGAATGACTTTAAAATAAAATGAACACCTGCCTAAACCCTGGCATTACAGAAGCAGTTACACATTTGTGAAAAAGATGTTCGTAAAATCCCATTTTGCATCTTTTTTTTTAAACTAATGACTGGTTTATGTAACAATAAAAAAAAAGTATCAAAATTTTAGCAATTCTAGTTTGTGTCCAAATATTATCAAAATATTAGCAATTCCCATTTTGGACTCTTTTCTACATTAATGGCTGCTTTGTGTAAAAATATGTTAGCAGTTACCGTTTGTGTCCTTTCCAGACTGATTACTGTAAAAATAAAACCAGATGCAACAATGCTAATATTAAAAAAAACAAACAAAAAACAGCCATTAGTGTAAAAAAGGATGCAAATTGTTAATATTTTGTTAACATTGTTTAAATAAAAGTGTAAGTTATCATTAGGAACAATTAATGATGAATTACCTTATAACAAAATTGAATTTGTTATAAGCTAAAATTCTAATATTAACGTATCACACTAATCTATAACTTTGTTTGAGTTAGTTATTTTCTGTCACATTTATCCAAAATTATCACCGCTGTAATTTCTACTGGCATAAAAGGAGATGAACCAATCAGCTTTTACGAATCACAGTTTTTTTTTCCTGCCAAGTTTAAGGGGGTAATTCAGGAAAGAGTGAAGTTACCTTGCGATGCTTCTCATCAGTTCGCTGAGACGGGTACGCGCTCCCTGGTCTCCTGCAAGCGGAGATCAGCGAACGCTTTAAAGGTACTTTTGCTCACCTCATGACCACTCGAGTCGCTGAGCCGAACAGAACAGAAGTACCTTTAAAGCATTTGCTGATCTCCGCGTTTAGGAGGCCAGTGAGCGCGTACCCGTCTCGGTGAACTGATGAGAAGCATCACAAGGTAACGTTGTCTTTCCTGAATTACCCCCTAAATGTCTGGATGTGGTTAATTCTTTTCAAGCCTGTACATTGGAGAGTGTTTGTAAAGTTGTGCAAAATGGTGAAAATCAAATTAATCTTCAATTTAAAATACATTTTTTAGCTCCATATGCTATGACTTTTTAAGGATTAAATAGATTTCAGTGTGTTATGTTTAGTGAGTTATATTTAGACTTTTGGAATTGTCCGCCATAAAGTAATCACCACTGATTTTTTTCCTGTAGTTCCTCAAATAAAAATGCAAGTGCCTGATTTATTCCAACTACTAGGTCTTGCATTTGCATCTCCATTGATTCCCATGGACTTGCATGTGAAATGCATTGGAGACAAATGTACAAAACATTTGTATTGCAAACCAGTTTTCATTTTTATTAAAGAAAGAAAGAAAGAAAACAATGGATCATTGAATCCAACTGACTCTTATCGGCTTTGACTGTGTTCATTGGATTCATTTTTCACGTATGTGGAGTCTGAAATCTGAACAAATAGTTGACACTAGAGGTATGAAAGAGTATAGACTTGTAAGCTCAATTTCCTGAAACTTTTTCAGAAACAGACTTAGACACATGAAAAGAGAAAGTAACCACAGGAAGATCTGGGCCATAACAAGAAATAGCCAACAATTAAGATGTTATATAGCAGAAAGATTTTCATAGTCTCCTGCTGGAAAGTTATCTGTAGTACAGGTCTCTTTTAACTGGTGTCATCATCATAAATGTCTTCTGCTATTAACTGAGAATACAAAATTCATAAAATTATAGGTACAATTAATTTACAAAATTTAAAAAATATATCATTCTCCATTGTATTGTAAATATTTTGTAAATTGAAGAAAATATAACTTTGTATGCAAAGATGGTGCGCCTTTCATTCATTTCCTCCCTAATTAAACAATAATTAATTAGATGATAACCTAACCTATGTACCTGTATGCATGTTCATCACTGTGCCCTTAACTGAATGCTAAAACTTATTCTTACATTTTAATTATAAACTGGTTTGGAAGTGTTTACTTAATTATTAACCAAAATTGTACTTATTCTGGGAAAAGAACATTTAATGGCACATTTTCTTTTATCATGAATGAAGGTAATTGTCTTAACTGAAACAAGAACTTAGACTTTGCAAGAGATCTCACGTTTAGTTGACTCTGCGCTTACATTTCTTGCTGGGTAACTATGTTTGTTCATATTTATTTTTAGCTTGATTAATCATTGATTAAGGCTGTTGTAGGGGGTTCTTTGACACAATAATATATTTCCTTTGTGTGCGTTTTGTTAAAGTAAGTTGCTGACGTTATATATTAATGTCACACATGTTGCAAGATCTTAAAGTTTTATTTTCTAAATAACATTATATGATTGCTTAAGGGATTGGTTTTAAGGGTGGAGTTGGGTAGAGGTAGGTGGGGTTATGGGCTTTAGAGATGGGTCTTCATAGATAAGACAGTGTCCTGAGAACTTGAAGGTTTCCTGGCATTTGTCTTGAAAGCCAGGAGTCTCCAGAGGAAACCTTGCAAGTTCTCAGGTCTGCTACCATTACAGGACAGAAAAGAAACCTTGAAGCTGGTATGATCTTCTGTTTCCAGGCATAGACATTGTAGCAAGGGGAAGCATTGGGTTCTGAAGCAGCTGCTAACTCCAGCCAGCAGGTAACACTTGTGATTTAGGGGGTTATTCTCTAAAGTCCGAATTTGACTACCAAATTCTCAAACAGCGGATTCCCATAGCAAATATGACAATTCTTCTATTGTAAAGTCGCGACTGTGACAATATTCTCATTATAAAGATGTGACTGTGACAGTAGCAGTCTATTGTGACTGTCTTTAGCTGGCAAATTCACACGTTTACGTGACAATTCGGATTTTTGACAATAACTACCATAATCTTTTCATTTGTATGAATAGCTATTTTGCAAAAAAGATAGCAATGCAGACTTCAGTTCCTCTTCCAGTAAGGGAAGAGGTAGGAAACATTCAGCTTAGTAGTGATAGCAACTGCTATAATTGTCATTACAGCAATGAAAACAAAGTTAGATTAATTAAGGCATTTTAGGCTCCACCAAGGAAACAGATGGGTTTAGTACTCCCAGGGAGCTAGAGCTAAGGCTAGACCTCCTTATGGATCAACATAAATGTAATTACCCCACCTCCAAAGGTCATTGTATAAATCCTCTCTCTGCTGGTACAAAATGGTTATTGGTAGAATGATATTCTAAGTACATCATTAATACTATCCTGATGTTCTGTTATTCACCAGGTATTTGGTTACTAAAGGAGAACTAAAGCCTATTTATACTAGGAGACGGAAATATTTACCAGTATGGGTTTTAGGCTCCAATCCTAGCTTTGGCTCTACATAAGAAGTTGATCTCTTCTGATCTGCACAGCGATTTGCTTCTCTTCATTTCCTGTTCCTGTTGGATTTTGGCAAACTGAGCAAACAGAATAGCAGAATTCTGATTTAAAACTGATACTGCACTTGCTCAATTTACCAAAATCAAACAGGAAGTGAAGAGGATCACATCAATGTGAAGAGCTTCTAATAGAATGCCGGAGGCAGCGGTGGAGCCTAAAACCCCTATTGGTAAGTATAAACCACTCTTGCCTTAAGAATCACGCCTAGTATAAAAGACCTTTAGTTCTCCTTTAATACATTGCTCAATTACATTTTAACAAGAATTCCTGAAACCCAGATCTGTTATTTTACTGTCCCCATACATAAGCTGGAACTTTGGGAAGGAATTAAAATAGCACTGCGCATGCTACAAAAACTTTGACTATTGTAAAGCAATGCATGTAAGAACTTTAGGAAATAGACTGTAGTCTTATATTGACTGGAGAGAAAGAACATCTCTGTTTTTGGAGTAATAGTAATTTTTTTTGTTACCTTTATCAAACAGAAGCAATTTTATACATATTTACAGATGATATTTACTGTATCTGTGTATAATCAATGACTATAATGGAAGTTATTAGTCATACTTTTATTTCCTGTGCAATGCAGCAATGGAGGTTTAAACCCGTAGTAAAATCTTTCATGGTTTTCTATTTATTTATGTGCAATACCTGAATTAATCATATGACTAGAATCACACAATAATTATTTTTAAATGCAACTGTAAAAAAACAAACAAACTGCCATTTAAAGACTTATCTAGCAAAGTTCAATTTGGCATCTAGTGATCTGTATAATATATTGCTAAGCCTTCTGTATCCGATTAATATTAATCTTGCCTTGGCACATCTGCAGCACAGATCAAGGTCTTTACATTTAAAAGCATATCAAGATGTTTGTTATATCTTAAACATTCCAATACATCTTTAAATACATTATTTACAGAAAAAGAAAGAGAAAGAAAAAGCAACTAATGGCTTTTGAACCTCCGGGTCTCAATCTACAATACAACAATCAGTTTGAATAGTCAATGATTCTAGATTGTTCCATGGTTTTTGCACATATTACATGTATCTTTTTAATCAGTCTTTGTGAGTATACTATATTATTATTAAAAAGCACTTTATTAAAAAATGACTTTACACTATGAGGGTTATTCACTGAAGTCCGAATTGTTGCGTATAGATGTGAATTCGCCAGATAAAGAAAGTCGCAATAGGCTGCTACTGTCGCAGTCATGTCTTTATAATGAGAATATTGTCGCAGCTGCAACATTATTATGGGAAAATTGTCACAATCTTAACTTTAAGAACTTGTCGCAATTTTACAATGGGGGAATTGTTACAGATTTGCTATGGGAATCCGCTGTTTGAGAATTTGACAGTCGAATTCGCACCTTAGTGAATAACCCCCATATGGACGTCATTTTATTACCAAACAATATTGCACTATGTATTGTTTCTTTGTGTGTGCTTCTATTTCCTGTAGATATTGCTTTTTTTTAAAACACCATCAGGTCATCATGAGTCACAACTAACAAAATGTAGGCCAACAGCCTCAATTTATGACCGTGCCCTTGCCTAGACTCTATTCATTCCAAATGAAATACATGGGACACATTTATGGTGGTAAGCACACCAACAAGTGTGAGTTGTGGCACTCACAAAATGTAAATTGTTTAAGAAAAACAAGTCCAAGAATTAGCGTATTTGTTTAAGTTACATGATTCACCCATGACTCTTTGCAAATCACTTTATTTTAAACCTTTTTAAAATGGCAAATAACATATTATTAAATGTTGGACTCTTTCAATATAACAACTTTGCCGTGAATCTGTTTGTGAGGTCAGAATGTTTGCTTGACTAGAATGATTGTTCTTTCCACTAAATGGATTCCAATTTACATAAATGCCATTCAAGAAGGTAGCCCTAACAAATGTCCTTAAACTAGTGTCAATACCCCCTTTCAACATTGCATAGCAATGAGTTTGTAACAGCCCACTGTTTTAATTGACCCTGTCTACAATTAGAAAGCTAAACAAAATGACATGCTTAAAGATCCAGGCTATGGTACACTAAATTCCATTAACCACCAATTGCTTTAACCCCTGTTAATGATGTGTCAGTAATTGCTCCTTTAGTGTCAGAGGGTCTCAGCACTGCTTTCTTCTATTACAAATCCTAAGAGAACATTTTTGTGTACTAACTGTGCAATAAGACTACATATAGTGTTTCTGCAGTTAAATAAAACTGCATAATTATGTTTGATTGGCAACTTTAATGTACAGGATAAAAACGATCTCTATCTATCTGTATCCATCTATCTGTATCCATCTATCTGTCTTTATCTATCCATCTATCTATCTATCTGTATCTATCTATCTATCTATCTATCTATCTATCTG
>WMED01008120.1:0-17145 GCA_019650415.1 Pipa parva | reverse complement strand
TTTTATTTACGATTTACACAACGTGCCAACTTTTCTGATTTTGGGGTTTGTATAATTTAATTTACTACAACTAAGTTACACAGCACTGATCAATTGTAATAAAGACACGGAAAGTGCACAACATAGTACAAGTGAAATAACAAGCATAGAAGCATGAAGATGCATCAAAGTTTAGTTGCTGACAATGAAACAAGAAGATGGAGGATCCTGTCTCACAGAGCATAGAATCTATATAGGGGTGATTTACATATTAGTTGGTTTTGTAGACTGTAAAGACAAATATGTAATCCTGTTTCACTGCATACAAAACAGCTCCTACCAAAAGTGGTTGCCCTTACAGTTTCTCATAACACATCAAATCACTAACCTTCTTATACAGTCAGCCAAGTGTCTTGCAAGGTCATCTAAATCAAGCAGAGTTGTCTAGACCAGAAATATAATATTTATTCAGACACTTTAGAGGAAAATAAAGCATTCTACAACATTGAATAACATTGGGTATGTTGACCTAGCAGAACATTGGAAAAATATATTTGTACATATTAAACTAATTTTCTTAGTTGCACACACATTAAGAAAACTGTACCATTGCAAACACTCCATACTGAATAATACAAATCCTTAAAGCTTTCTTGCAAGTTATAACCAGTAGCTTTGGGGGTGCCATATAAATTCAGCTGGCAAACTATACTGATTGATATAAAATTAAATGTTTAAATGTGTAAAAAGAAATTATGCATAAGAACCTGAGATATATTTCATCAAGTTGTAATCTTAATCTCATTTAGGGACACAAGAACATATATCTTTGCATACCTGGCTGGCATCTTTAACATGGATATTATCAATTAGTTTACACAGTAACCAAAAATATTCTTTACATCCAGGGCGTAAAATCATTTCCTCCTCATAGTCCTCCATCTAAAAAAGGCACACACAGTAAAGATGTTTGTCATACAGACAAGCTCACAAGTTGAAACTTAAAAATATTTAGATACCCAATAAACTCAATGTCTCCAAACAACAAGAGTTAAACAAGAGAAGGGAAAAACAGAAAAACTTAACGTGAAGGTATTGAATACATTGAAGTCTATATTCATAGACTGGACACTTGCATTTGTACAACGAATAGAAGGTATAAAACATTAACAGTGGAATTATGCTTTGTAGTACATGTTTAGATAAAACAGCTCATTTTTTATATTTAACAATAGCAATTTCACAGATAAAAAGTAGTTTGTGCTTAGTGCTTTATATGAAACACCATGTAGTTTAACTATTTTATACTAATAATGAATATATCAAGATATGGAGCTTTGTAGATATACAGCAGCATGCTAATAGCTGCTGATAACTGGATTATATGATAACCCTATACTAAAAAAAGAAGATTTTGTTCTTACCATAAAACATTTTTTTCTACGAGTCTCTTGGAGGACACAGAACATTGGGTAAAGCTCCGTCTCATTGGAGGCAAGACTCTAGGAAAAAACGGATTCCTCCACTTTGAGCTTTACCCCCCCTGACAGGAAGGAAGTCAGTTTGTCTAACAAGAATTCTGACCACTACATAAAAATAATTTAGAGTGGGAAAGCTGTGTCCCCCAAGAGACTTGTAGAGAAAAAGATTTTACGTTATATTCAAAATCTCCTTTTCTCTAAGGTTTCTTGGGGACACAAAACAGTGGGACTTAAAGATGTCCCAGAGTAAAAGGGGGAGGGAATAAAAACATGTTCTAGGCTATTTGGTCTCTAAGATAGAGGAGCCACAGAAGCCAGCAAAACCTTCCTCCCAAAACTGGTTTCTTGAGAAGCAAAAAGGTCAGCTTAATAGAACTTTAGAAAAGTAGAAGGAGAAGTCCAGGTTGCCGCTTTGTACAGTTGGTCAAATTACGCCTGGTCTCTAAGAGCCCAGGAAGAACTCACCGCTCTTGTAGAATGAGCTCTAACTCCTGATGAGGGAGCATTACCCCACAATCTATAATCTCTCCTAATAACATTCTTTAGCCAGTTTGCAAGGGATGATTTGGGTGCTGCGAGGCCCTTACGTATGCCAGACAGAAACACAAAAAGAGACTCTGATTTTCTAAATTCTGATGTTCTTTCCAAATGGATGCGAAGGGCACGGACCACGTTCAGAGAATGAAGTTTTTGGGATTAGGACATAAGGATGGAACAACAATTTCCTGATTGACATAAAATGGGGAAACCACCTTTGGAAGAAAAGAGCGGAGAAACGCGTAGAACAGATGCAGTTGGATTGTACTGTATATGTGCCTATTTTATTCAGCACTTTTGTGAGTATATCTATGCTTACTTTTTAAAGAAATAAATTGTGTTAACATTACACACTATGGAGATACTCTTTTTATTCTGAGAGAAACTTTCAAGCTATACTCTGATTGGTCTTCTGGATGACTTGTTTGCTATTGATTTGATATTATCTTCTGGATACTTCCATAAAATTGTTTACAATGCATGCTTGTTGTTCCAATCTGGTAAGCAGATTGAATTGCCTTTTAGTGTGGTTTTGCATTCCACCAGCACATTGGATTTGTTTGGAGTGTATTCTAATCTTTCACTCACACATCACTTGGATCTCCTTTAGGAACTCTAACAAAGTTTCTGGGACTATTTTTTATCTACATTTATTATAATTTAATGTACTTAGTGCAATTTTCATGCACTTTTCTTAACAGGTTTTTTTCTGTTCAATTACAGGAGGTTTGCAGGAAAGAGCTGCTATTTCCGAAACTATGCGAGCTGAGGAAATGGCTATTAAAAAGGAGACCTTGAGAGATAGAAAATAAAAAGATATTGATGTTAAAGGTTCAAATAGATGCTCTTGTAACTCCCTTTACTTGGCCTGTGGGATGGTACAAAGTCCCTCCTGGGAAACAGCAGGGCTGTAAGTACTATGGCTATTAGGTATTTTAAGCCAGGCATCCCAAGGATAATAAACCTGTAGGGTAGTATGGAAAGAGGAATAAAATATTGACTTTTATTCCCTGTCACTCCCTGGTTGTCAAGTAATTTTACCTGACCGAAGAATAAACAATGTCAATCTACCTCAATGGATAAGGACACACGAAAAATTGACTTTCTTCTTCCTATCAGGGGGGTTAAGCCCAAAGGGGATGAGTCCATTTTTCCTAGCGCTCTGCCGCCAGTGCTTTATCGAGTGTTCTGTGTCCCCCAAGAGACCTTAGAGAAATAGTATATATTCACCAAATACAAATGATGAACCACTGAATCAATGAAACATGACTAAAATAAAAATAAGCATAAAAATGCTTGGTGTGGATCTTTTGATTTACTGGATGGCCAGCTCATTATCAAGCATTACTTAAAGTGTAGTCTTTACTGAAACCATTGGTTCTTCCTTGCATTGCACAATATCCACATCTGGTCTATGGAAACTTTTTACATCAATACATCAGAATGGCGCTCTTACCCGCATTGGTTTTAGAGCCTGGGCATCAGGAAGGAACTTTAATAAGGTAGATGCTGCCAGAAGCAAGAAAGATCGATTTATAGAATCCCCACCATCAAGACCAGACAGAGAAAGTTTGTACAATCCGTTACACGATTCGTGGCGTACAGCGGTCTTTGAGAAAGAGGAACAAAACCGCTTTTATTTTAAATTAAAAGTACAGTCTATATTTCTACCAACAGCCTAAATAAAAATTAAAACACCAGTATACTTGCATATCAAAGCAATTAATATTTCCACATCAAATACAATATACATTTCTTACCTCTGGAATAAGAAGGGTTAATTTTTTGAGCCAATCTTGTAAATGATCACTGTCTGCAAGGCTGGATTTTACCGTAGAACAGCAATGAGCCCAGCTAACCAAGAGCCACATTGAATAATGTGTGACTAGACAGGAAAAAGATAAAACATGCCTATCACCAAATAGAATTTTTGACAAATAATAACTGCACATTAAAGAAAAGAAAATCAGACAGGCAGCTCTTAGTCTCCCACAATGTATTAAAGCATTTGGTTCTTGGGTAAGTGCACAAATATGAAATTCCACATTCATTATCTATAACAGATTAATAAACTCCCAAATTAACTTGAAATTTAGATTAGGTACATGGATCTTAAAGAAACATATTGAATAGTCAATAGGTACAATAGTCCTGTACTCATTCCTGTCTATAAGTTTTAAGGAACGAAAACAGTCACAAGCAGTCTAATTGTCACACTTATCCTGCTGTATACATTTACTTATTTGCAGGAGCTTATAAATTCAAGTTACGGTACTTTTTTCTGCAGATGAATAGTTTATGACAGGGATCGGCAACCTTTTGGGCTGAGGTAGCCATATACATGCGGCTCCCTCAGCCCTTTTGAATCTGTAGCCACTGACATCACATGCGGCTCCGGACTGGTTAGCAATCCGGACTAGCTGTGACGTCAGCGGCTCCTGATTGGCTAGAAACCCGGAAGCTGGTGGCATCAGTGGTTCTGGATTGGATAGCAATCTGGAAAGCACTGAGAGAGCTCTCTCTGTACAGCGCTTGTCGGCACACTGTAATGAGCGGTGCTTGCACCGCTCGTTACAGTGAAAGAGCCAGATATGGACATCAAAAGAGCCATAGGTTGCCAACCCCTGGTTGATAATCACAGTTCAAATTTCACAAACGGGACTGAAAAATGAAAAAGACCCAGTGGGAATGTTGATTAAAACATGATTTAAAACAAAATAAAAAAAAACAAAAATATATTTTGCAAAGATCATTTATTTCTGACATTTTTTTTTAACTGTATGAGTGACGTTTTTGTTCCTTTAACATATTATGGCCATAGAATGCGTGAGTGACATCTAATATTATTTGCAGTACCTTCATGCCTGGACCTGTGATCTGATTGGGCTTTCAGTACCCTGTCAAGAAAAATTACAGCATGTAAGAACAAATATATCAACCTCTTGGCACAAAGGTCATCTATTTCTATACTTTACTCTAAGTATAGCCTTTGCAGTGTATGATAAAAATAAATGAATGTCTTTATGACCGTCTACCTACCTTTGTGCTAAATTGTCGTATGTATAAGCTACAGAAATTAATCGCTGAATCAAACAGGTACCTTGGACAAGAACTAGGAATACCTTAGAAAAGACAAGGCAGCAAGTTACAGTCCCAACAAACACTTCAACGAAAAAACGAAAGCATTCCTTAATGAAATAGTTTATATAAATTACCTCTGTTAAACGAGGTATGTGAAGGCCTTTGGGATGTTCTGCGGCAGACTTCCTTGATTTACCAGGCCAAGCCCTTTTTCTGTGGCTCTCTGCTATCCCAGACCAGGCAAAAACATCATGATATGCTAGATCCAAATCTGTTGGATCCACAGCAAACTGACAGATCAACTTTAGCAAACATGCTAAACAGTCCAGTTGCCACTGAAAAACACAGTTTAAAATCAGAATAATAAAATCACAACAAATTACTAATGTAATTAGCTGGAAGATTTCACCTCAGGGCTGTTAGCAGTGTCTTCTAGGTTTTCCCAGAAGATACCTATTGCTTTGCAGATATGCAGAATATTTGGGACAGTTTCCCAATTTTTTCTCACTAAAAATGGGTATTTACTTTTTGTATTCTATAGACCAGTGGTGGTGAACCTTTTTGGCACAAAGTGCCGAAAAGGTGACATCACTCACCAGCATCCCCCGAAGTGCCAGCGCTGATGAGTAACATTATTGTGCCTGCGTCAGGAGAGGAGCATGCATGCATTGGGGGAAAAGAGCTCCCCTGCGAGCGAGCGCTCCTTCAGTGCAGGCCATGGATCTGGCCTGAAAATTGTTGAATCAGGTCCGCGGCCTGTACTGAAGGCAGGGTTGGCGACAGCTCACATGCCAACAGAGAGGGCTCTGCGTGCCCTCTTTGGCATGCGTGCCATAGGTTCGCCATCACTGCTATAGACCATAGTGTACAATGTCAGTTTTGTGAATGGAATTCATTTTTTATGTTTTTTTTTGTTTCAAAGTTGCTTCTGTTCTATCAATCAAATCATATTAGTTTAAGATTTGATTTTTAAATCAGAATCCTTGATCCTTTAAATCAGAAATGATTTTTTTTCCAATATCGCAACATCAAAAATTCAATTGAAACTTTTCTGTGTGTTTATTTCTATGGAAAATTCATAATATCAATAATTTCAACAGAAAAATTCGATATTGTGATATTGAAAATTCGATTGAGACTTTTCAAAAACTTTCAAAAAAATTTTTTATCAAAGTTTTCATTCTATAGGTCGAAAACGGCCTTTTTTGACTTTAATAATTTTCGCCCCTAAAGTTAGTAGTTAATGTGAATTTAAAATGTTAACTTTTAAATTATAGATTTTATTACTTTGTGTTTGTTTTCCCCCTTCATGGATGCAGCCATCTTCTATTAAGTATACACTTTCTTTTGGTTCTGTTTATTGTTTCTATGGACCTTATATTAAACATATCCATGAAACAGCCCAGACAACACAGTTTATAGAAAATGGCTGCAACCAGCAATGAGAAAAACTTCATAAAACAAAAGATCAAAAATTCAACTTCCAATAACATTTGTTACATCTGTTAATGGTGTTAGTGGCTCTTTAATCACGGTAGTGCAGAAATATGTTTAATTCAAGGAGACTAATGTAAAGAATTTTAGGGCAAAATTTATTTACCTCAGAAAAGCCGTTTGTGCTTTTCAGAGTTTAATAACTCGGGAGAAGGCTTTGAAGTTTCTCCCGGTAAGTATTGCGAGATTTGCCTCGACCTACACTTGCCGTGACAAACTTTTTTTTTATTAAATATATCCATGGAAATGTAACTATACTGTATGGCTACCCTTTCCATGGATATATTTAATTTTTAAAAAGTTTCTCACGGTAAGTATCAGTCGATGCAAATCTCGCAATACTTACCGGGAGAAACTTCAAAGCCTTCTCCTGATTAAACTCGGAAAAGCCGAAACAGCATTTCCAAGTTTAATAAATTTCACCCTTAAATGTGTTCTATGCAAAGATACTTAGCTAAAACATATGTCTCCAAATGCTTTGTGAGCACAGCAAGACCTAGTTTCTTTTAGGCGTTAATGTTAGCTTTGTCATATGCATTGAAAATCTTAATAATAACAACCAAAAGCAATCACCTAATGTGAATATATATGTTTGTGTGTGGGGTAGAGGGTAGTGAATGTACACTTACAACTGTCCAGGATTCCTGATCTTTAGGTTCCAAAATTCCTGAATTGAATATCTCAATCAGCTGTTGGAGACCTCCCGCAGCCACAAACTAAAAAGATATTACCAGTAAATACAGGAAACCTGCATAGTGCCTGCTCTGCATTATAGCTGTAAAGGTTACAGCATACAAGATAGTTCAGTGGGGTTTAGGTTTTTTTTTTTTTGTTATGGGAAGTGACACGGAACACTGTTGGTAATCTCGTCCCACTACAATTATATTACATAACACAGACACCAAAAAACAAGTATGCAATGTCTACTTAACTATGTCTCCTAATAGGCTAATTCAAGCAGAGGAAAGTTATTTTAAAAAAATAGCCTTGTTTTTATCTTTAAGGTGTATAAATAAACAAACGCATGCCTTGGACAATAAATAAATAAAAACAACATATTAAAATACAGTATAAACAGAAACCTTGCAACTCCATGTGTTTTTACTGTTTTCAATTTGGTCTTCACTGGAGTCATCAGAGTCTGGATACAAGTCACTGTAACTACCCTGAAAAAAAAAAACCTGTAAATTATTTATAAGTCACAAAGAGTCTATCATTAATCATTAATTCTATGATTAAGCGCTTAGCGTGAAAAGTGTTAGGAGGTGCCTAACTGCTTTTAATTCACTGCACTTATCATGATTCCTGGATTATAAACATTATCAATAAATTTTAAAGTCTTTTAATCTGGAGTGCCGGAGATCTTTATTTTCTATGATACCAGATTGTGCTCACTACTCCATGGCACACACCATTTTTCCACAACATTAAGAGGTAACGTTCATATACCACAAAGGATTTGAGCGGCTTTGTTTCTTTACAAAAAGTCTATGCTGCAAATCATATTGTGAAAGAACCATTTGATGGTTAATACCATATAAACAGAACACAGACAAGAACCATTTTAACAGAGGTGCAAATTGTTTGTAGAATTAATTAAAAACTGAAAAATAGATAGAAAAGGATAGAGAGCACAAGACTGGGGAGCTGGTAAAGATAAGCAAATTGGTCATAGTTTGATTTAAATGGATTTCAGTTAGAATAATGGGGGTTGAATCTAACGCAGAATACTGGGGGTTGAATCTAACGCAGAATACTGGGCCACAATGGCTGTTACGTAGCTGAGAATAATACACATTGGGTATTACTGAAATGTACACAATTACAAGTTATAGAAATGGATTTGCCTTGATTTAGTGGAAAAAATAGGGGAGAACTTCACAAGGGTCAAAGCAATTGTAGCAAAGCTGCCCTAATAAAAAGTGATGAGGAAAAAAATAACAGCTCATTATAAAATGAAGAAATAAGGACAGGGAAGAACTGATAAACCACATGGAATAGTATCACTATCCATTGGCCATACCACTACTACTCAGAGCCAATCGTTGCTGAAAAAGACGCAGAAAAAGTGCACATTTGAGATTTAAGTGAAGAGATAGGGGGTCCTTGGATGAGGAAAGTTTCTGTGCTTTAAGTGGGGTGGGAATGACAGAATGAGAAATGCCTTTTTCCTTTAAAATTCATGATTCAATCAACATGCTGGAGGAGGTCCTAGATATGAAAATATCCCTTATAGTAGTTATTTCCTTCAAGGATGGCATAAGGGATGTTTGAGAACCACTATTTCAGACTCCAATTTGAGGGTGTGTGATCAAATAACTCAAGCCCTTTCCATTTTTAAGCCCGTGAGGATGGGGTAAAAAGGTAACCCAAATGGAAATGCCATGGTTCCAACCTTGTGAAACTCCCTGGAAGCCATGGGGTCTACCTCCAGAAGGCCCAAAGCACTACCACACTGAGGCAATCAGATTGGATGCTTCCTGTAAATTGAATGTGCATTGCTAAAAAAAAAAAACCTAAAGAAGGAGGAGCCTTTGGAAGGGGTAAATCCCTGAAGAGATGACCAGTGGGATGCCACTTCACACTTTTTTTGTTAGTGTCCTACCTCCTGTGGAGAAGAGAGCTTTATCCCAAAGGTCTTTCCAATATTTTCTGAGAAAGACATATTTTTCATTAACTATTTTTTTAAAATAATGTTTGTACTAAAATATACTCAGGAAAAGACTGGTTTGCTCAGAATTAAATTAAGTCAAAGTTTTTTTTATGGTAATTGAATGAAGGCACAATTATTTTTTTAAATTATTTTTTTCCTCTTTAAAGATCATTTAACACCAATTTATAATTGCAACTTGGTTGTAGAAAATATATTTTAACCTTTCCCATTGAAAAGTGCAAATTGGGGTAACTGAATAACTACTCTGGAAAGTGAGATCAAGCGGAATAATAAAAAAAATAATAGAAACTAAACTAGAAAGCAACAAATTACTACAATTAGTGTAGGTATGTCTGTTCGGTTTCACAACAAAACCATTATAATTATTAATGTTTAGTGACCAATTTTAATGCATTAAAAGTCAATTCTGACATTGGCTGTTGAAGTGTAAACAAGGCTCTGTAAGTAATTTTGCAGCACATTTTCTAATGAAAATTAGAGTATTTATTTGAAAGACATGTCAAAATTTAGTATGTCATTACCGTGGATTCTCTTCTTATTCTTCTATTAGGCTTTCCCAGTGCTTCAATAATTTCTAGCGCATACAAAAGCTTGTGAGAACTTTTTATCCGTAGCAGGTCTTTCCAACATGGTCCATCACTACCCTTAAAATAAAAGAAAAGATACTGAAGTTAAAACAAAGCTAGGGCTTTTTTCAACCCACTGCATACATAATTCACTCAAGTTACAGTCACTGTTTAAACTGGGGCCTTCCTTCTTGAATGTTACAAAGGATAACTTTGTATAACTGGTTCTTTTCACATGTTTTCTGATCAGAGTTTTAAAAAACACAGTAAGGAGTAAGGCAGCTGCGGCTCTCTCCTTAATTCCTATAATGAAGGGTCGGTGTCAGAACATGGGGTCCTTTCAGTCTCTAGCCTAGCTTTAGTTTCTATAGTTTTTAACTGTTAGTTTGGTTCTTCTTTAACATTAATTTATTTTTTAAAATGTAATCATTACTCACACAGTCAGTTACATATCAGATGGACTTGTGTCTTTTATCAGCCTTATATATACCTGAGATGAAGGTGAAAAGTTGAAATCAAGTAGCTAATCACTGCATTGGTGAGTTTTCAAACCTCACAGCCTATAAGTACAGTAAAGCAAATCTCAGCATATGGCTACTGGGAGGAATGGCATTTTATGGAGAAAAGAAAACGAAAGTAGCTTAAACATGTGATTTCCATTTTGTTCTGCGGTTGTGTTTACCATCTGAAAGACAGACAGGGCAGATCTGGGTGTTTTAAAAACCCAACAAAGGTCAGAATCACATTGTTCATAATTCTGAATTAGATTTGTTGCAGATTCATGTAAAGGCAATGACAGCTGAAGTATTTTGATGCCAGCAGCTAGCCAGTATCAAACTGGCTACAAAATATATTCCATTAAATATGGAGGTGGAAGAAGTAACCAAATTACAGACTTTGCTGCAAAGCTTTTAATGTAACCACAACATGTTTTGGGCTACATTTCAAAGGAGGGCTACCAAAGTAATAAAAGGAATGGGCAAACCACAGTACCAAGAAAGATAGTCATAATTGTGGTTGTTTAGTCTAAAAAAAAGAAGATTAAGGGGTGTCCTAATAACCACGAATAAATATATCAGGGGTTATTACAGAGATCTCTCTCATAATCTATTTATACCAAGGAATGTGAGTATCACAAGGGGGCACCCCCTCTGCATCTAGAGGAAATAAAATTTCTACACCAACATAGAGAAGGAGGTTCTCTTTACTGGAAGAGCAGCGAAGGCTATGGAATGCTTTGCCTTGAATAAGTTGTCATGGTTGATTCCATTAAAGTTCAAAAAGGACCTGGGGGCTTTCCTTAAGTGTAGAAATAGAACACATTATGGGTATGAGATAACTGGAGGTAGGATCTTGATCCAGGGAATTATTCTGATTGCTATATTCGGAGTTGGGAAATAATTTTTTCCCTAAGATTAGGATAATTGACTTCTGCCTTGCAAGTTTTTTGCCTTCCTCTGGATCAACATTGTGACATTGCAGGATAATAGGCTGAACTGGATGAAGTTGTGTCTTATTTCAGCCTTACAAACTATGTTACTTGGCTTATAAGAAGTTTCCTCACTGTATTCACTAAGCAGTGGTGATAATTACTTGAGAGATTTTTGTCTGGATCAAAGCTTAGTCTATATATAATGATGAAGACAATGTGATGCATGTTAGTGGGCAAGTAGAATTGAAAGAAACTCTCCATTTTGAGCTGGGGTGATAGGACTTCCAGTATGATGAAACATGGTAGTGCTGCCTTCTCCAAGTGCTCTCAGACTAAATTCAAAAATGAACCCACTTTAGAGGCCAGTAGCAGATGTGTTTAAACCCAATATCAGGTAGCCGAGGAATAATTCTGTTCCAGTAGGAGCTTTTACCACAAACGCTTTTCTGACACCTTTGCTGGTTTCAAAATTATTTTCAGATAACAGGCAAAAGCAATAGCAGTCCCCAAAAATGTGGACATACAGCTTGATGGAAGAAGCATGGTGATCAGCCTTAACTCATGTAAGAGTGTCCATTGTTAAAAAGAAGGTGCCAGTATAGCATTATTCAACACCTTACATGTAAAAAGACAATTTTATGTACTCAAATTTTGGGGCCAGAGTCTATATGATAAATAAACGCATAAACAGCTTGTAGGCAGTGTGGGATCCATAAAAGTATTTTGGGTGGCTATATATGATCAGCTCCTAGACGTATGGTCCTTGAACAAATGTAATTCTAAACATTCAGTTTATTATTTAATTCACAGCAACCACAATTTCTTATGATTTGTTGAAAGAGGTGTAATTCTGTAGGGTCGTTGGCTTCTAAACTGCATTCATGAGTAGGTATTATAAGCTCTGTGATATTCCATTTCAATGATCTTTCACTTTGTTA
The DNA here is from genome assembly GCA_019650415.1 of Pipa parva. Classification (NCBI taxonomy): domain Eukaryota; kingdom Metazoa; phylum Chordata; class Amphibia; order Anura; family Pipidae; genus Pipa; species Pipa parva. The sequence goes on along the minus strand of WMED01008120.1, from coordinate 4,963 downwards.
GCCCATCTATTGATTTGCAAAATTCATAACATCTAACATGTTCATTATTAGCCACAATGCATAAACTATCATTTTTCATTATCATATTACTTACTTGCTCTTCAGATACATTCTGGAAAGCTTGCAGCATGTTGGGGCAGGTAGGAAGCAGCATCAAAAGCTCCCAGACACGCCTGGATAAATTTTCTGCATGGAGATGCAGCTCCTCACATCTTACACTCTAAAAAGAAAGGACAGCAATACTTTTCACTCATTTTAGAACAATAAAAAAATTATATATTTTATACACTGAATGCAAACTGCATTATGAAAAGTAAATGAAGTCTTGCATTGTTTTAAATGCATACATGCATTCAAGTTAACTTAATTTACCATATAACCTTCGCTCTACCAAACCAAAAATTTGATAGCACATTTAAGTTTTCACATTATGTTTTAATTTTACATTCTTTTATAGTAAAACATTTAGAAAACATACCTCCACATCTTCCATGGTCATCTGCGCAGAGGGAGGTTTAAAAGACGCTAACATTTCTAATAGGCCGAAGAGAGTTGTAAGGTGGGGCTCCTGTAGGAGTAGAAGCATTGGTATATTTTCCTTTTGAGGTGGGGGAAGGCATGATGCAGGAAGCTGCACACCTTCACCTTTTCGCTCCCGCCGTGGTGCTCCCAAGGACACAAACACCATCTAGTTTAACAAAAAAAAAAAAATTAGGCTTTAGGTTCAATGGCTACAAAAGCGGCAATAATTTCACCAAATGAGATTCTAATTATCTCTAAAGATATCTTACACAAACACTTCTAGTAAAGATCCACACAATTTAAAACAAAAACCAAATGGAAAGCATACCTGCATATCTTTAAAACCAAGCTCGTGGAGAGTCTTTTCATCATAGTCAGTTGTCAGTTCATGTCCTGATGAAATCATTCGAACTGGGCCCATAAGACCACCTTATAGATACAATAGTTTCCACATGTAGAATAAGTTTTGTTTGAATGAGTATCCAATCAATGATTTACAAAAGTAGTATTTGTTGGATATGGATATTTGGTATGTGCTAAGAACAGAGTTCCATAACACCAATAAATATACAAAACATACTCAGATGATTTAATTTACTTTATATTTTAAAATGTAACATAACAAAGCTATTTTGTCTACATGAAAACAACATTTCTGTGTATTTTTTTTTTTAATAAAATTCTGGACTTCTCACCAGGAAATTCCCCTTTCCGACTACTCTGTCCAAACTCTTGAAGCTGGGCCTGCTGGTTCAACTGGTCCTTCTGCAAATTCTCATACCAGTGTGTCACTTCTGCCCTTAAATCTGCTACCTGATCACTTGGGTACATTTCAATAGTCATCTAAAATTAAAACAACTTCAGTACGTTAGCAGCAACATTTTATTATTTCTGAACAGCATCTGAAACAAATGACATAATTAATATACACTGACCTTGTCAGGAAGGCCTGCAGGTTGGCACACAATTCTTAGTGGTAATGACTGCTTGTCATTTAATGCTTTTAGGTGGCTGCTAATACCAGTTCCTTCAATTTGCCATTGCCTTAGATGATATGCAAACCTAAAGAACAGAAATGTAATTACATATGAGCACATAACCCAGAAACAGATCAACACTAAACATACTGTAGTATATTGTTTAAAGAGAAATTATAGATATAACAATATATAGCATTCCTTAAACAGCAAAAACAAAGTTAAATAATAAACAAATTATTATTATTATTAAGTCGGAACAAGGCATCGTATAAAGCGTCGTAACCCCGAAATGACGTAACTCGAGGCTGTCGTAACCAGAGGACTACCTGTACATACTTTTCATCTGGCCAACATTTCTGTGTTCCAAAAATTTGGATGTTATATAATATTCTAATTTTCTGAGATAATGACTTTTGGGTTTTCCTGAGCTGTAAGCCATAATCATCAAGATTAACATAAATAAACCCTTGAAAAAGTTCACTCTGTTTGTAATGATACTATATAATATATGAGTTACACTTTTTGAATTAAATTAAAGAAAAAAAAACATTTGGCTGATATTCTAATTTATTGAGATGCACCTGTAGCATTCATTAGTTCCTGCTACAAAATTATCTAAAGTTCAATATATGAAAGATTTTGATTAATATTGCTATCTTCTACCATAGGCAAAAAAAAAACTAGCATTACAACTATTCAAAGTGTAACTCTACACTGGCTTTACCCACCTCATATAGAAGCAAGAAAAAAAACTAGCATTACAACTATTCAAAGTGTAACTCTACACTGGCTTTCCCACCTCATATAGAAGCAAGAAAATTATCACTGGACATGAAAAATCAACCGCTACATGGTAAGGACATGTAGCACAAGATTAAGTTAGCTATCTGTGGGCCTCTGTAGAGCTGAAGTTAGTTTAGACTGGAGCAGGTTATCATACTCTCTGCTAGCCAAGTGAATCAACAAAACTTTACTACTCTAAGTTACGGCAAAATTTATCGAGGTCGGAAAGACCACTCTCGGTCTTTCTGAGTTCATCGTGTGAGATCTCGCATTGTTCCAGCGAGATTATCATGCAAGTTAACCAATCTTGATTGTTCACATTTTTCAATAGAAAGGTAGCCATACTTTACATTAGTAGTATGGCTAATTTTTTATCGAAAAATTGAGAAAAACTTGAGCGGTAATCTCATGGGAACAACAAAAGATCTTGTGTGATAAACTCGGAAAGACCGAGAGCAGTCTTTCTGACTTTAATAAATTTTGCCCATAATATTTAAGCCTGCAATCTTCTTCATTTTCTATGCTGTCAAAGACTTTACATAGAGATCTTATATCTATCCCTATGAGATTTTCCTCCCTCCTTCCTTCAGCAAATTGCAAATATCCTACACAAAGCCAATAGACTAATGAAGTTAGGTACAACCATGACTATTATGACTCTTGATATAGACCACACTTCTAGTATTAGACTAGGGCTCTATTTGCATTTGATATTATTAATGTACTTCTGTCGTCTTTGTAGACATAAAAATCGAAAGGTTAAAAAAAGAAAAATGTTTGTTATGACAGTGTTTTTGTTTACCAAAATGGTAACAATCACACATTAATGACACACAGGTCAAAATACCTTAGATGTATATTTTTATTTTAATGTCAACCTTAATGAAATCCCTTACCTTCTCCTGAAAGCTTCAAGGTGTGTTTTTAGCATCAAGAGTCCACGTTCAATTATAGTAAGGCTTGACTGGGAGTCCTGCTCAAGATTACTGGAGGCAATCATGAGGCTTTCCATACATTTGCTAATAAATTCATGCTCTTTCTCCAAACCTGTTTTGCCTGAAATAGCAAAATAATCTTATTATTGCAATAAAGGGCTCTTTTATGAATAACTATTTTTTTTTTCTTTTTAAAAGAAAGTTAAAAATTAAAAATAAATCAATCAATAGCAGAAAACAATGATATTTTTTAAAGTCAAACTAGTCAGTACCATAAAATAACAAACACTCCTATGCTACACATTCAAGGTGATTAGTCTAAATATCTTATAAGTGCACAAATATAGCATTTGTATTGTGTTAAAATTTCTCATAAACAAGATTGGATACCATCCAGCAATACCATTCATGAAAATTCAAACTACATAAAGGTTTTCTGGTATTTATTTACACTACAACAGCCCAAGATATGCAAACTATTTTAAAGATTTAAAGGTGCTTATTCATGAAAGGCTGAATAGTAGAGTAAAGGTGTGAATTCACATTTATTCGCCACTTCCTGTATTCGGGTATTCAGCAATCTTTGCAATGTGGTGAATTTGAAACTACTTTGATGGCTTACGACAGTCACAAATTTATGGAGCTCTTCTTATCTTACGTATGTGCACACAGGTAATTCAACTTTTCATCAAGCATCAAAGTCCGCAGCAGTAGCAAATTCAGCAAGGCATATTGTGTTATATTTGCCAGTTTTACTTTGCCAGATTGAAGTGACAAATTAGGGAGCTGATGGCAGAGCTCATACTGCCTGAATAACTGTGCCACACTGCACAAGAGATGGCACAGATGGGTCTTTGCAATGGGAATCCTCTGTTTAGTGAATAAAAAGTAGAGAATTGGAGCATAGCCACCCTAAGCGATGAGAATTTACTTTGGCAGTCTCACTTTGATGACTAAGCCCCTTAATCTTGTGCCCACCCTTCAAATTTATTATATCTTAAAGCTGTGTAGATTAGCAGCCCGAGGTAAAATTCAGACCCCCATAAAGTAATTAGTCTCTTAGAGACCACTGAATGAAGGACACAAATTTCCTATAGTACAAAATCACTGGTGTGGCCACTGCAGTTCTTCAGAGTCTAAAAAATGATAGACGACCTTTAAGTCATGTGAACTAAAAAGGGTAACCACTTTGGTAGTTCTAGTTCTGTAGCCTCGTCCTCCAATAGTTTTGCTACATAAAATACTACAAATGGCTGATAAAGTTAACAGGGATATGGGGGGGGGCGTGGCCAACATGGCGGAATGAGAGGACGCACGAGTCCTAGTTTCCAGAGACAAAACCCTGAAAAATACATATTCTGCCCTACTAACTAAACCAAAACTTACTGGAAAGAATGGGTAAGATCGGTAACAAGCCCCAGTCAAAAACAGCTACGAAGCTGGACCAGTTTGTCCACCACCCTTCTCCACCGAGCACCTCAACTGCAACAGCTGCATCCCAAACGTCAAGCTTGGAGGAACCGGGCCCACCCCAGACAAATCCATTGCTCACAGACATCATGGACCTCCTCCAGCAAAACCATAAGTCGATCACGAATCACATAGAGGAACTCAAGTCAGATGTATCCCTACTGAGACTAGATCTGCAAAACCTTAAGAACCACAAAAAAGAGGCGGAAAAACGTATATCTACAATTGAAGACGCGTTGGGCCCATTGTCTTCCAAAGTAAACAAAATGAGGG
>WMED01008119.1:0-17145 GCA_019650415.1 Pipa parva | reverse complement strand
TAATACTTTACCACTCTGGGTGGATTCATATATCTCTCTTCAGCGTGTATAAAAGGGCATCAATATCAGAATCTAGGGAAAAAAAGGATTTTTGGACTGCTGCCCCAGAAGGAAGAATTCTGATATACATTGCTTATTTATTGTGAAGGGAGGGGAACTTTATAAATTACCTACAAAAGCAAAAAAACAAAACAAAAAAAAAACAAACAAAACAATGGTATAAAAGTGGTAATTCCTACTAAAAATAGAAATTTAGTAAGTTATTCATAAAAGAGGGACTTTTCGGTCCCAAATTAAATCTTGATGAATGACATCAACTCACCCAATATATATAGTAAAGTCAATTGTACATATTCATTAATTAGCATAATCAAACCACAGTGTTGCTAATTGACACATTTTAAGCATTGCCTGGTGAATATTAAGCAGATGATGTAGTCTATAATAGCAAAAATTATCATAAATATAAGTATTCATGAGGAAGGATGCCATAGAACCATGCGTATGTTCAGTTGGTTAGTCTAATGCAATAGAATCAGTGCCACCAAAACAATACACATATCTAATATTATCTATATAAATAAATCCATGAACTTCATACTAAATTCATTATGGGCGAAATGTAAGAAACCTGGAAAAGCTTGATATTTTCAATCAATATTTACCATCCGAAACTTTTCGATCAAGTTTTTCGATTGAATTTTTCAATGGAAAGGTAGCCGTACTTTACATTAGTAGTATGGCTACCTTTTTATCGAAAAACTCAATCGAAAGTTTCTGTCAGTAAACATTGATCGAAAAAAAATCTTGTGATATTTACCGCAAGAAACTTCCAAGATCTCATGGGGATAAACTCGGAAAAGTGAAATCTGGCTTTTCTGAGTTTAATAAATTTTGACCAATATTAATTAATTGAATTAGAAAAGACTAGCTTGTTGAAGTTGTTGAAGTGCATATTTTTGGAACATTCCTGCAGCTATGGGACAATTCACACTTTGCTGAATTACCCAATTGAAGAAGCTTGTGTTAACCATGCCCAGTGCTCTGTTAAAATTGATGGCAGAATAGTTAAAATAATACATAAAAATATCAGAAGTTTATTAATATTAATAAATAAAAGCTTTCTGCATGTACAATAATTTATTTTAGAATGTTTTCTATTTAAATAAATCATAGTACGTAGAAAATGAAAATGTTGTTTAGTTTTGTTTTTCTGGAAATATGTAGAAATTATATTGTTTACAAAAGTGCAGTACAGTGACTCAGTGGTTAGCACTGCTGCCTTGCAGTGCTGGGTCCAGGGTTCAATTCTATCTGCATGGAGTGTATATGTTCCCCCCTCACCTGTGTGGGTTTCCTCCCACAATCCAAGAGCATACATCTGTGTCTGTGTTTGTGACTGAACAGATTGTAAGCTCCATGGGTAGGGACTGAAATAAATGATGAACATTTGTAAAGTGCTGCGTAATATAGCAGTGCTACATAAATGAACAAATACAATATCAATACAAAAAAAGGTAACTTTGCAGATATCTGCTGTCTCCTTTGACAAACTTTAATTATTACATGAAAAGAAAAGTTTCAATGACCTCGAGTTTCTGCTGATAATTTAGTGAAGTCAATATACATCTTATTCCTTATGCAACATTGATTCTAATCAGAAAGTAATATCTTGTACATGTTTAAGTGCTTTCCTTCTTTATCACACAAAATTATGGGTTTTTTTTTCAATGCTATGAGTGTCAGGCAGTAATTAATATATATGACAAATGCAAATGAGTACTAAAGTGAATCTAATAGAAACCTGTGCTTCATATAAATTGTTGCTGTAAATTTCCAGTGGAATATAAAGTATAAGTAGGTTATATGTAAATGTTCCTCTGCAGTAGGGAATGTGGCAATTTAATGTTCAAAAGAAAATGAAAAATTACTTTGTCAGTTATACAAAATATTTGTAAGGCGAAGTAAGCATTTAGATAAGCAAATATTCAGTACATGTCTACCTTTATCAGAAAGTAGACGGGTTTAGTAGAAATGTAATGTAAACAAAAATGTAACAAATGTGAAATGCGTGTATTTTTTTTTTTAGCATACATTATTTTTTAATGTGTGCAGGTTGTTTTTTTTTTCAGAAATAAACTGTATGATGACAATATTTTTTAATATTATTTTTTTTAATTAGGTACAGGTTTAATCACATTAGCCCTGATGGGATTCACTATGTATAGGTTATGGTAACTGTCTATAGAATATAATCTTGGGTGATTCACAAAATGGTAAATATATCTTAGCAAAGAAATTTGGGCAGGCTGCACTCAACTTTTCTTGTCTTGACTGTTGTAACCTCCATATGGTTTGTAATCTAGTAATAGTAGTAATCTAGTAATAGTAGTAATAGTAGTAATCTAGTAATAGTAGTAATCTAGTAATAGTAGTAATCTAGTAATAGTAGTAATCTAGTAATAGTAGTAATCTAGTATTAATTTGGGTTATTTGGGAAGATGGTGGAGGTTATTCTGTAGAGTCCAAATTGTCGCATAAAGGTGTGAATTCACCAGCTAAAGACAGTTACAATAGACTGCTACCTTATAATGAGAATATTGTTTCAGTCACAACGTTATTATGGAAATATTGTCGCAACTGCAACTTTAAAATTGTCGAAGTTGCGACTTTACAATGGGAGAATTGTCACAGTCACGGATTTGCTATGGGAATCCGCTGTTTGAGAATTCTGCAGTCGGATTCGGACTTTAGAGAGTAACCCCCTCCATATATATATATATTTTTAATTTGCATGAGGCAGTCAAGACTGCATTTAATTATTAAGTGCACTGAATAAATAACATTCCCTGCCTGCTGGGCATATCTGGTAAACATTACTCGCTAAATGTTTTAAGCAAAATTCTTTTTTGCAGTAATTTAAAAATTGAAATTATGTTTTGCTTTTTTTTTTCTATTCATAAGTACAGGATAATTAGGAGTCATGTGCAAGCAGTCATATTTTGCAAAACACCAAAAATATGTGTATGATCAAAATCAAAATAGCATTTATTTTAAGAAACCTTCTCTTAGATTGCTATGTACATACTTCCTCCTCTATAAATACAGCAAACGTCTCTGATTATTGTTTAGTGGTTTGTGTTAGCTTCCATTGTTTCTAAATTAGTTTCACTGACCTATTCTACTTTGCTATTTAGCCTGTTTAGAACTTCAGTTAAGTCATTTGTGTTCAAAAAAACATTATTTTACTACAGATTGACATGTTCACATGGCATCCAGCTGTGTTACAAATATTCTCTACCACGTTTCAACAACATTGATTGATGGAAATTTGAAGACTACAAATATTACCTGCTGAAAAGTTTAAAGAGATGCACTTGAAGCCAAGAGACAAATAATTAACTTATTTGTATTTTTTTCTGTTAAGGTTGATTCTCTTTATGCTGACTCCCGCATGTAATTTCACTTTATTCAGTTAATTGCTTTTGTCATCACAGCTTAATGCTAGCAAGTCAGTTAAAGCAGGTATAAACGCAAAGCAAAGGACAACACTGGGATCAAGAGTAGTCAGAACTTTGTGTTGGAAACACTAAGGAAAAGAATATTGACATAGTGTTTTCTTTTACTATTTCTATCTGGAACATTTTCTTCTCTCCAACTTTCTCTTTAAAAACCTATTCATTTCCTAATTTCCTTTTCTTCTGTTGCATTTCTGTAAGGAGGTACCTAAATTATGCTTTAGTTAACTCAGACAATGCATTCAGCTTTATTTGACAGTCTCTATTATGTGCATCTGATGGATTATACAGGAAACTATTTCAGAACTATTCTGTCTTTTATTTAAAGAAATGCCATTATATGTTCATTATACCTGTAATAAATCCATAAATAGAGAATATTTTTTTTAAGTGAAAAATGACAAACATTCCACTATCCCTAGAATTAAAAGCACTAGATTGCTGCTATGAGTGCCAATAGATTACAGAATTAGGGCATTAATAATAATATTCCACCTTTCCTTCTCAGTGTTTCCATTGGAATTGCAAAACCATTTCTCCTGTGGAGATAATGCTACCCTTTGCTTTGCCTTAAAGGAACAGTCCGGCCCAATTAATAAAAAGTAATGTGTGTTGAAAATGCCTAATACATTTTTTTTCTAATATACTTAGTCAGTCTTTTATGTGAGGAAAGCTATTAATTATTCCATCTGTGTAGCAGTACACAGCTCCTTATGTGTTTACTTCCTGGTTGGATTCTTGTGTTACTGACACAACGGTGTCTCAGGAAGGTCAAAATTAATAGTTAATGAATAACCATGGGCAGTTACAATACTTACAGTTAATGGTGTATGTTGTCAGTAGCAAGCACTGAAATTGAGCATGAGAGAGACCAAATCCATATAAAAAGAAAGTCAATATTTCAGCCCTTTCTTTAACAATTGCTTTTGCTGGGTTAACTACACCTTTCAGAGGTAAAAAAAAAAAGGCGGATGACAGTTTAAAGGTTCTGATTGGTTATTTAGTATTATCCAGCCTGTCAGTCAATTCCTTAACACTGAACAGGAAGTGGCTGAGAGAGGGAAGCAGCTTCAGTAACAAACTGGTGCTAAATTGTGAAGGATGGAAATAAATAAATAATTGATATGACAGAAAGCATTTATTTAACTTTTATTTAACAGTGCCAAATAGACTGGAAAATAACTGTTGGTGCCTTAATGAATGCTGTAACTAATAAAAATTTTAATTGAAATACCTCGATTGTATCACCAAGTACTAATTTTAGTCATCATTATACCAGAATACCTAAACACAGTATGGTGATTTTACAGGAATATTCCACACACAAGAACCAAATCCTTCCAGTTAAATACAAACGTAAAAAAAACATGATATATGTAGCAGATGGATTCATAAATTTTGTTCTATCAATGCAATGTATTTTGCATAATATCTGGAAAGTTTTCAATCGTTATTTGCCGCATAATGTCCAAGGGGCGAAATTTAATAAACTCGGTAAAGCCCGATAATGCTTTTCAGAGTTTATTCCAGCAAGATCTGGGCAGTTTCTCGTGATAAATATCGCAAGATTTTTTTTTTTTTTTTAAAGACATTCACCGACAGAAAACTTTTCGATCAAGTTTTTCAATGGAAAGGTAGCCATACTTTACATTAGTAGTATGATAAAGTAACATCTGTTCTTAGATGAGCTAAAAAGAGACTGGCTACAAACTATACAAATAATGCATCTCTGGTAACTGCACAACTCCACACTGATACAAATGAAATCATTTTCACTTTAACAGCTTGACAAGCTCTACATGCCAAAGCATGTATTTAGAGACCATAATGTGAAAAAGCATACCAGATGGTTCAATGAGCACAGGTAAGAATTATCTAGTCAGATAACTGTGCACGTATGATTCAGTGTTGAGTAATGTTTACTGTAAATAGATGGAAAATATTTAAATAATAATACAATCCTGAGTGCCTAGCAAAAAAAACTGTAATGGGCAGCAACATTCCATTATTTACCCATGTCATAATACAGTAGATGGTAGAAACAAAGTCAGTGATGGTATCGACATGCTGTCAGTGAACAAGCTGTTACATGCCCTGTAAATCCACAAGCATTTTCCAAGAAAATCTAGACTTCTGTTCCCAGCATCTAATGTGTCAGTTGTGTTTTAAAATTCTTGCTAAAATGCATATATGAAAATGCAAAAAGAATTATTAAATGCATGCCATAATAAAAAAAAATACAGGGCCCACGAGCATCTTTTTATTTTCAGAACAAACCGTTAGGAACCTAGCTTTTTCATTGCCCTCTTTAAAGTAAAGCTGCCACATCTCCCCACTTAAGCAATTGCAGCAGCGTCATATTAATAAGTTTGTCTCTGGTGTAAAGTATCTAACTGAGAAAGCAAATAAGTTAATAATGTAAGTGTAAATATTAAGACAGTAATGCTTCTCTATCACTATATCAATTAACAAATACCTTCTGTACTTTTATTATGTCTCCTCAGGCACCAAGCAGCCTACATAATTGTCAGGTTTACTTCTAAGGAAAGGGAGCAAGTACATCTCATTCTTGCAAATATTTTGTATTTTTATTTTACTGAGCAGGAATAAATGAAAAAATACAGAATTGTCTGTGTTGCAATTTTTCAGTTCTCTGTGGATATACTCTCTTAAGTAATATTAAATTCGAAGATTACATATTGAGTTGGACTAGTTTTCTAATGTTTCTGTGTACATTAACCCTAGGGTGTATTTATAACCTAAACACCACAATGAGAGCGTAAAGATTTGCTGACATAACTAGCATGCTGTATAAACAGCAACTTTGGAAGAACTATGATTATTCGAAAGATGGTGCTTGGGGTATATCATTAAGAAGCTATTACACACCATGGTTCTTTACAATTACCAATATTAATGTTATTCTGCTAAAGAATAACAAATAAGAATGATTGTCCTAGACACGCTGCTTCTTTAATGAGACTGAAAAAAGGTAAATAAATATTGATATCTTCTCTGTGGTAGTATGGAGCACTAAAACTGTGTGCAATGTTTAATACGCAGGGGAGATAAAAGTATATAAAAGTATATGGATGATACTTAGCAACTCTTCAAAGTCAGCATTGCTTTATAAAAAAAAAAGAAATTTCAGTCTGGATGATGTTATGAACAAAAGCTGCTGTGAAAGTTGATTGTTTACAACCAAAGAAGATGAGGGCTCACTCCTACTATAGACTCCTTCCACTTCTTTCCAGATATATTATGTTAGTGTTACTTTGCTTTTTATTTAACAGAAGAAGTACAAGGTGTACAGTACAAAAATATGTTCAGTAATGCAATCGTTTAACCATCCTTAATGTGGTCAGAATCTCTTTTGACCTTTGGATTTAGGCACAGAACAAATAACCACACAACATTTTGTCTGTTTCTGCCGGTAAGAAAACTAGTTCCGTCAATTAAAAATAATGTACCTCTACTGACATCTCAGCATCTAACTTCCAACAAAGTAGGGCTCAAATGTTGATGTAGTGGAAACCTAAGGAGTATCTATGATGTTGCACTGAGATGTCTATGTACTGTTGCAAATATAATGAACACACATAGGATATTAACACCAAAATCATCATTTCAGTTTCAATTTTCTGTTGTGTATCTTTTGTTGATGTATTTTTTTTAAATGTCGCTAATCCTTATTTTTTAATATTGGTGTTTAAATTACAGTATTTATGGGTCCAAAAAAATTGCAAAAAATGCAATTAACAGATAATCTTTCCAAATGATGTTACATTGTTTTAGAACATTTTTGTGTTAAAGTTTTGCTGGAAAATGTTCAGTACAACTCATTTTATTTTCCTTACCTTCAGAACCTTAACTCCTAGGTGTTTGGTTAATGGATGTACTTGTTAAATCTAAACCACTATCAACCCCTGCCATTTTTTTGACATATAAACAGGGAATAATGTCTAAAATTGACCCACAGCTACATAGAGCTTATGTTTCCACCTTTTAATTTCCCATTATAATGTTTATAAATAAATCAGTAGGGTACTTCATACCATCCTTAGGTATACTGCTCCCTATCCTGGGGAATCTCAAATTTTATCTCTCTTTAAAGCAAGGGACATTTTTCAGATATTATGCTGGACACTCTGCAGAGCAGGAACAGGATCTCTGACAAACCACAATTGCAGCTTTTAAGCAAAAATGATAAAAATTTTACACAGTGATACAGCTCAGAGATTGAGCAGAGTAAATGCTTTGCTCATACAAGGACACACATAATCTGGCACCTTAATATAGGACATTTCTTCCTGCAATTGGCTGGTAATCAGATTCAATGATAGGCTAAAACTGGATTCTGATTATTAGAAACACACAGGCCAACTGGTTTTTGACCTGTTTGCCAACCTTTGACTTTGGTTACCCTTTAGAACAATGCTTTAAATGAATCAAATAGGTTTATTATTTTCATGAATATTATTTAGTGTAGTTGACTTTTTTATTCCAGCTTGAAGAAAGATCTAAAATAAAATAGAATGTCATTATGTACATGGTATGTATAGGTGAGACAGCTTATAGGTAATTCATTTTAATAGCAAAACCTTTGAATCAGCCCACAATTTGTACATTCAATATTCAATTTGAATTGCTGCAGCTGCTATTCATATTGAGATTCATTACCATAAATCACAATTTGCATGTTGCAAATCACGATTCACTAAAACAAATCAAGATGTGAAAAGTTCTTTCAGCAATTAAATCACATTCTAATGAGCAAGTCATTCTTGCAAATCAGTTGGAGATTTTCATTAATCACTCAACTATGTAGTGAACAAAGATTTCATAAGAGGTTCAAAACAAACTAATCATTTCCTAAATTCTGATCAGTGTGTTTTGATGTAATTTTTAGTTTGATCTAAGATGCTGAAATTGAAACAGTTCTTCAAATTCAAAATTATTTCAAAACATCCTTCATCTGCATTATGATGTGCATGAGTGTGATTTTTACAACAGTATCAAACTGACCCCATAATTATCCAGTGCTCTAAGTAATGTATTAAAATGTGTAATACACAATATTTAGATTCTGCCACCAGTAATGACTGGTTTAACTGTCCCACTGTTACAAATGAGCTTGCTGCTTATGCACTTTGTGAAGTTTTTGTGCTCGGTTTTCTGTTTTGTGTCATTGTTACTAGTTAGCATAGGAATGCAAGCAGATCTCAAACCAGTAACAAACAAATGAAAGCTCATTTTTTATCACTCACAAAAATGTACATTTTACCTGTTCCGAGAATTTTAGGAAGTACATTCAGCATCCTGTTTCCTCAACGGCATTTTAAAATAAAGGCTATCACTCTTCTTAATTAAGGCTTTTCAGAGGGGTTCTGACTAAAATCACCTTAGTTGGGTCTCTTGGCTCTCACCTGCTTCTAATTAGGCCCCTTGGAACATTAACTTGATTTCTATTTTTTTTTTTTACTTATGATTCATCTCATTAGAAAAACAGATAAGGGGCTTGGTAATTCATGTAATGTGAGAAGCATATACAGGATATAAAAAAAAAACTAAGCAAGTTTGTAATGAAAATGAATAGCTAGATGCATGATTGTAGATTACATAATATTAATGGATGCAGCCTTTAGGTAATTAAGCATGTCAGCAGTTTTGCATAACCATTTATACATTGCTGTTGATGGAGGTTGCATTCTGTTGTTAGGCTGTCAGCTAAATGGAGCACTAACTAGCAAAAAAAATCTATATTTTAAGGGTAAATTGAAAATGGACAAATATTGTTTTTGTTTAGTAACTAATCTCTAAAAAAGGTTCCTTCTTCACTCTTGAGAAAGGTCCCAGACGGCCGGCCAAAACATTGACCATTAACGATATGGGACTCTCAATGTAATTTCTAATAAAAGTTACTTATTATCATGATGACCTTAGAGTGCATTACAATGTTCTTTTTCAATTGTGTGTGTGTGTATATATATATATATATATATATATATATATATATATATATATATAAATCCCCTTCTCATCTTTATTTATAAATCAAGATGAGGTAGCGTAAGATGAGAAGTGAATGAAAAAGCCAAAGTTTGTAAAATTTCCAGAATTTGGCATTTTTTGAGGAAAAGATTTTAATAAATTTATCTTGGTGAAACAGAGAAAACTGATCAAATACTATGGACATAATTAGCAAAAGCACTTTAAGCAGTTATTACTTATCTTTGAATAAATTTAGGCTTATTTCTATAGCCTATGGGCCTCATTCACTAATGAGTGAATTCACCTCACTGCAATACTAGTCACATTGCCAAAATAGACGCAAATTGGAGAAAAGACTTGATGAAAAAAGTGGACAGCGGCGATTGCTGTCACATGTAAAAGTGTGGCGTAGTTAGGTGGAAGAATTAGGATGAAGAGTCATGTGGAGTGAGGCGAATTCAACAAGTGAAGGGCAGTGACATCAGTCTCATCAGAGTCCACTAAATGTATTCTGGGAATATTCTATATATTTCTATGTCACCTTTTCCCTAGGTCATGTTGTCACATAGTCGCAGTCACCATTGTCACTTTTGAACGAATAGCCCTGCCATCAATCTCTCAATTTGCCAGTCTGACGTGGTTAGGTCAAATAGATAAATTTGGAGCAGTTCACTTAGTCGCCTTCACACCACTCTTTCACTTAGTAACACTATATATAAATAAATATACAAATAAGTGAACATGAGGAAAAGGAGAATAAATGCAAATTCATACCTCTAAGCGACAATTCAGACATTAGTCAATGAGGCCTTACGTCTTTGCCCTTTTCCACTTCAACTATAAACTTATGCAGGCAAGGTTTTCAATCATTTTTTTTTAAAGAAAGGTTGTGGCAAATCATATAAACCTTCTTCTTTACCCTGTTTCCCCAAAAATAAGTCCTGGTGCAATTTTTTCCAAGCTTAGAAATACAAGACCTCCCCTTAAAATAAGACCTAGCTGCAGTAAAGTACTGGAAATATACCATACCAGTACCGTGTCCCAAAAATAAGGCATCCCCCGAAAATAAGACCTAGTGTGTCTTTTGTCAAAAATTAATATAAGACCCTGTCTTATTTTCAGAGAAACATGGTAGTATAATGTCATAAATCGATGGTAGCATATATTAGGTGGAAGTTTTGCCAAAATTGGGAAGCAAAATTCAGAATATAATTAATGATGCTAACATACTGTAAAAGTGAGATAATTAAAATGATGCTGGGAAATGAGTTAGTTTTAGTAAGAGGATGCTTGTCATTTTTAAAAAATTTTGCCTGAATTATAAAGTTAAACTTTTCAGTAAAAAAAACAGTGCAGGAAATTGTTTAAGTAAAGGCAGAAAAATAAAATTCTTGCTTCAATTTGAAAGTCAGCACTTGAAAAAAATGTATATTTGAGGTTAAATCCCTGATTTATATTGCTTTGCATTGTATTCTCTTTTCTGTTTGTAGCCATATTTTATCTGTGAAGTAAACAAGCCCCCTATTCTGCCCTATATTCAAGAGATGCCACAGAAACCCCAACAGAGAAAAAAAACAACACAAAGCAATATAGATCAGCAATTCAGCTGCAGAGATGACATTTTTACTGCATACTGCATAGGAATAACTGTAGTACCAATGACTACAAATGATCATTTTATTTTCCGGTATTACAGGTCCTTTCATATGGGTGAATTTTAATAAACTCGGAAAAGCCTGATTTTGCTTTTCCTAGTTTATTCCCATGAGATCTCAGAAGTTTCTAGCGGTAAATATCGCGAGAGTTTTTTTGATCAATATTTACCGACAGAAGCTTTCGATTGAGTTTTTCGATCTCAATTTTTCAATGTAAAGGTACTACTAATATAAGGTATGCTACTAATGTAAGCTATGCCTACCTTTCCAACAAAAAATGTGATAAAAAAACTCAATCGAAAAGTTTCGGTCAGTAAATATCAAGCGAATTTTACCGCACGAACAGCCGAGATGTTCTCGGGATAAACTCATAAAAGCAAAATCAGGCTTTTCAGAGTTTATTAAATTTCGACCTATTATAGTCTTTATTCTGCTTCCATATGTGTAAATATTTGTTGGTGTATTTTTTATTCATGTGATTGTGGTTTCCTCCATCCCTTAATATTAGAATTTCTGAAATGTAATTGTTTTTTCAATTGAAATCCTGTTTACAATAAATTAAATAAACAATCTGATCAACCTTTCTAGCTATACTAGTTACTGTACATCAATATCTGTCTTATGCTTTAACGCAAATGAGTCATTAGTCATTGCAATATTAATTAGAACCAAGAGGCTATAATCAGATGCCATTGACACGAATAGCTTCTTGAGTTAATATTGATGAAACAACCTAATTTCAGGGAAGTCAAAGCCTTCCTAAACCTTAATTATTTTCCACCTATGCAATTAATAGGGATATCAGCAATGCTTCAGAATGCAGTGGGCTGACAATCAGCTTGATAAAGAACATATAGATGATTCCTTAAGTGTGGACAGTTCTACCTTGCTTAATGCATTTCTAATTGTCTTTTTGTAGTTAAAAGAGTGCTTTTTATTACTAGTAGTAGTAGTAGTAGTAGTAATATAAATACTGTTTCTGAAGAAGTTAGATAAGCATGATAGATGAGCTTTTATTTGGACTGTGAATTAAATTTATTTAGATTGATCTTGAAACTGATCTTTGCACTGTACTGTGTATTTAATTGTACATTCTGTATTCATCTGCTTTATCTACACTAATCCTTTTTGGAGGGATCTGATACTGTCATAGTTTAGGCTGCGTTCACATGAGCGTATGATGTGCTGCACCCAAAATGCAACACACACGTAGGGAGTGTTCACACTGTCGCTGGTAAGTACAATAGAAAAATATGCTTGGCTCAGCGTATTTTTCTTTCTTTTTTTTCCCCTTCACACTAGCATGTGATGCACTGCGCATCATACGCTCATGTGAGCCTAGCCTAAGTGTCACATGCCATACATTTTATTGTTAATAGTTTTGTTCCAAACTACCAACTTGGGCAGTGCCTTTTCCTGTGCCAGAGATGATTTCTTCACGGCAGTTGGCATTGAAACACAAAATATTATAACATATTCAGCTGGCATTTTTGCAGTGACCACAAACTGCAATTTTTTTGTTATTAATAATATTATGATGTTTTCTTAGTGTTGTTGGATGTTATGCCCTATTATTGAGCAGGAGAAACAGCTTGTATTTAACAATATCGCTGTTTTCGCCTATTTTCTAAACTGTTAAAAACCATTTTATCTCACAAAAGAATTCTCCACCCTCAGGCTGGCATAAACCCATTATTCCTTATGGAGTTGGTCCTGTCATTTAGCCTAAGTCCAAACTATTTCCCTGTTGACAAGACACATCGATATTGAACTGTAATGGACGGAACTCTCATAGAAATGCGTTGCAAAGTGTGTCGCTGTTAACGATTTATTTAGATGGTTAAACATTTTTACTGATTTTTTCTAAATAAGGTAATCGAAAAGTACAGGGAAACACAAATTGACAACGAAATAGCGACATAATCAATCGATATGGTCAAATAGGTCTTAGTAAATATGCCCAAAGTGTTATTTATGCCATGTGGTGTCTATAAATAAACTTATCAGTCTTTAGTACTGTTCATGCTTAAGGTGAAATTTATTAAAGTTGCAAAGATCTCTCTCGGTCTTTCCGAGTTTATCACATGAGATCTCACTTTGTTCCCACGAGATTACAGCATGAATTATTTTCTCTCAATTTTTCTTTAAAAAGGTAGCCATATTACTAATGTAAAGTATGGCTACCTTTCCATCAAAAAATCGAGATCGAAAACAATAATTCGGTAATCTCTCGGGATAAACTCCGAAAGACTGTGAGTGGTCTTTTCCGGCTTTAATACACTTTTGCCCTTAATGTTGAACTGACTGTTTTTGAGTGTTGGTTTTGTCTCTCTTTGTTTTGATTTTATTTTTATTTCTTTTGTAGAGATGAGCTGCTTGGATTTATATTAATCCCAAAAATCTGACACTGCCAAATTTAGCTGGAGCTGTTGGGAAAACATTTAGGAAATTTCACAAAACCGGTTAATACAAACTAGAGAGAGGGGAAAAGAGAGATGCTCTATGTGATGTGATAGTAGATACTACAAGACAAACTTGATGCTAATGCATGGCTCTGCATATTATAGTACCTATCATGTTTTGTGTGACAGACAATATGAAACACTTGCAACACAGGGTTGTCTATACTTCCTGTCATGTTGTCAAATTGTTACATTGACATTGATAACCTTCATAAACATTTTACTGACAGCAAATGCAGGCTCATGTTATATCTGATAAATAAACGATAATGGTCATGAAATTGAAAAAGATACCTTATACATTTTCATTTCATTTTTTTTTTTTATCTGAACCCAAATAAACCCAAAACAATGATGGAATTAGAAACAAAACCATAATACAGGGTCCTGAATACATCTCTAGTTTTACGTTAAATCAGACTTTCAGATGCGGTGAAAAGGAGAGTGGGTGGTGAACTAAAGGGTGAGATATTAGTTTAGATTGTCTTAATTGTTAACAGGACTCCAGCTGACAGTGTCCTCATTTACCTGACATTACCCACTCTCCATTTGTCCAGTGTATCCTCTTTTTGGACTGGAGACTGAATATGAAAGCCCCAGAATAGTTTTAAATTGTTTCACATGGGGTTAAAATGAACCAAAACTTTCTTTTCTTGCTGTTATTTGGTTACCTGCATGTGGATTTCCATTTATAGCAAAAATGATTAACCTAGGATTCAGGAAATGGTCTGTGTAGAACTTCTATCCAGTATAGCAAAGAAGGAAGAAAGCAGAGTAGGGATATTGTCTTATGAATGATCTTGAGGAACAGCCATTGTAGAGAAAATACTGCTGTGATGAAAGTCTTTTACATGCTTATATGGAACACAATCCAATGCACATAGGTGTGTGCACAGGGTACACCCGGGCACACCCTAATGGTAGCACGCAAGATCATACACCATGTATAAAAATGCCAGTGTGAACCTACCTTAAGATTTTTTCCTTTAGGGGCACACCCTAATGAAATGGCCTGGGCACACCTATGCCAATGCATAAATCTGGCAGTGATAAAGGGATTTAAAAACCTGAGGTAAAGTACCTGCATATAGGGCAAAAAAAAAGTACAAGATATATTAACAAATGTATATTTGCAAATATTCTTTACAAAATGGTGGAAGAGCTATGCAAGGTTAGACTGTAGATACTCCCATTATTAGTGGGCTGAGCACTGTGACATCTATTTTCTTCTCACAGCCCGGCACCCTGTGTATTTACCATAACAAAAGTGTAATGCTTACTGATCAATCACACAGTGCTAGTGACAGGAGCTACAATAATCTTAGGAACCAGAGAGTCTTTAGGAGTCAAAAGCAGTCAGAAAAGGAAGCATCACTGCACTGCCCCAGGAATTGTTTGTTTTTCAGTGGAAAGAGAAAGGTGCACTGCCAATCACCATGCATGTGGTAGAGAAGCATCTCAGAAGCATCCAGGGTATGTTTACGGAGCATGCAAAACCTCTGTGACATACTCTTAAATATCTGGAATAATTACATGGGGGAATACTGAACTTCTGGAGTATGCCTTTGCAGCACTTCAGAGCATCTGGGACAGGTGTCTGTTGGCTTCAGATAATCTGGGGAATCTTACTGAGGGCTTTGCAGAGCATCTGAGGTAATGTCATCTAGGGGAATGGAATAGTATCGAGGATATGCCCAATAAGGAGACTGTAGAAATGTCTCTGGGTCTCTGGGGGAACTGCAAAACATTTGATGGTTTATCTGGTAAAACTGTAAAAGCATTTGGGTGTATGTTTTATAGGACTTGGTGGAGACTACTTCTGTTATTTACCACCATACCATTCATAGCAATATTTACATTGCTGCAAGCAGTAAATAAATGACAATGCTGTTACCTTGTATTAAATAATATGTTAGAGTTTGGCAATTATAACTGGAGAATGTGTTTTTCGCACTATATTAATGTATTTTGCAGTTAACACATACCACTAGATAATGTCCCCGGCACCCAAAAATTTCTATTGGGGATGAACAATGAATAGCGTGACTGGTGATGAGTGGGATTTGAACTATGTATATTTGCATTCTGCTTGTAGACATGTAGTGGTAGGTACACTTTCAGTAACACTTTAATTTAAAGGGCTAAATTGCAAGAAACATTTAAGAGTCTGTAAATATTTTATGTTTTTAGTATTTGTTTAAGTAATGCCAAAAAATGCTACCCCAGATCTCCCACATTGCAGTTTTGTAGTGAGAATTTGGTACATTGTATAATTTGTATAAGTATGGTCTTTTCTGGGCAGGGTCATTGCTATTTTGTGCTGCACACGGTGCAAATCTCTCCCTTCTTCATGACTGAAATGTCTGTGAAATGTTACCTCTTTGGTCTACACTCTTCTTTATTGATTCTTCCATAAAAACTTTCCTCTCTATACTTGTTTTGGTGTCAGGTTTGTTACAGGAGGCAAAAGACCTCCTTGCTTTACCCTACCATTTGCCCAATGAGGTGTGTTGAAATTGTGTTGTCCCAGCTAAGTTTCCCAACAAAGATCCATTTATTTTATGTTGTACTTAATGTTTTATCTGTTGCATTCCATGCTTATTATGCTTTACTACCACCTAGTGGCCATTGGTAATTTTGTTTGGGTAAGCTATTAATAAGTAATTCCCATATGCCTTTGTTTTCCCCATAATCCCTCCTGTTCTGTGAGGTCACATCCCTTTATGCAGTCATTTCCTGTTCAGCGGACATGTTACACAGAACTGGAGACAAGAATTTGCTTTGACCTCTATATCTCATTCCAGCCACTCTATATAGGGCGAAATTTATTAAACTTGGAAAAGCCGTTTCAGCTTTTCTGAGCTTAATCGGGAAAAGTCTTTGAAGTTTCTTGCAGTAAGTATTGCGAGATTTGCTTTGTACAATACTTGCCATGAGAAACTTTTTTTATTAAATATATCAATGGAAAGTCAGTATAGCTACCTTTTCATGGATATATTCAATAAAAATGTTTGTCATGGCAAGTATTGCATGAGGCAAATCTCACAATACTTACCAAGAGAAACTTTAAAGCCCTCTCCCAAGTTATTAAACTCGGAAAAGTGCAAATGGCTTTTCCGAGTTTAATAAATTTCACCCATATGGGGGTAATTCAGCAATGTGCGATGTGAGCTCCGGATCCTTCGCATCACTTCGCACATGCTGTTATGTACTAGCTGATGTCCTGCACACGGACATCAGCAAGCGCATAACAGCATGTGCGAAGTGATGTGAAGGATCCGGAGCTCAGTTCGCACATTGCTGAATTACTATATGTCATTCCAGCCACTCTATAGCTTATTCCAGGAGGCTGTATGTACAGACACTGCAATATTACTGCTGTGCAGAGACTGCGATATTACAGCTGTGCAGAGACTGTGATATTACTGCTGTGCAGAGACTGCGATATTACTACTGTGAAGACTGTGATATTACTACTGTGCAGAGACTGCGATATTACTACTGTGCAGAGACTGCGAT
>WMED01008118.1:0-17145 GCA_019650415.1 Pipa parva | reverse complement strand
TTTTCTTGTGGAAAACCTGATGTGGCCCAGCCTCACCCAGACTTTACCTTGAGCGGCCCCTGGATTAATTGAGTTTGAGACCCCTGCTTTAAAGCATTCGCTGATGTCCGCGTGCAGGACATCAGCGAGCACATAACAATCTGTGCGAGCTTAGGCGAAGCATTGCAAGGTGAGTTCGCACCTTGCTGAATTAACCCTTTAGGGTGAATTTTACTAAAGTCGAAAATGATTTCTTTTACCTTTTTGCCTGTTTTTCGCCTGAAAAAAATCTCTTTTTGATTAGGTTTTCAACTTTTTTTTGCCTGTTTTTCACACAACTTTGGGTGTAAAATGGACAAAAAAGGGGGCAAAAAGGTCAGAAACACAAGTTTCAACCTTTTCGCCAGATTTTCAGGAGAAAAATGGGCAAAAAAATTGAAAAAATAATTTTTGACTTTAGTAAATTTCACCCTAGACTTTTAACTCATCTGGTCATTCACCCAGATTACTGAAACAAAAACAACTAGTTTTTAGTGCATCTAGTAGGTGAAAATTTCTTCACAGTTCTGCAATTATACTTGCCAGGAATGTTGGTTGATTGTATGAATCTTTAAAATACAATAGTACCATATCTGTTTCATCTTAAGAAACTTTTAAAGTGATGAAATTTAGAATTTTCAAAATAATAAATGGAACATAATATCTGTTCTGTAGCAAACCACGTCATGATTACTACATTGGGGAGATCTTTGTTGGGCATACCACTAATAACTTGAAGATCATACAGGCAGACAGAAAGGATTCAGAATATTTTCAATTAACTGTATTAGGAAAAAAGGGGAAAAAAAAATTATGTATTCCTGTTGGTTAGCAATTTTGATGATGGAGATCACCATTAATTAAAAACAAAATTGGTATCATGATTTGTTTAGATTGCAAATATGAACTTTCCATTTTTCTTTCATAGCTATTAGCTTATTGTTATGATGCAACATTATGGGGCCTATTCATGGTAATGCAAACAGTCAGGTAATTTCAAATCGTCGTATAGACCAAAGTGGTGAAGTAGGCAGTTGATGGCAGTGCTTCAACCAAGTGGCAACTTGAACTCGTGATGTGCTGACAGAAAACGGATGTATTATTCCTTTGGTACAATTAGTGGGATATTGTGAGGATTACATCACAGCATTTCACTGGTGGAATTCCCATAGTTATACATCCTATTTCTGTTCTACTGATTATGACGCATAAAGCAAGAATTCGCATCCAGCACATTCCCTTCTTTGCTAAGGAAATTCACCACTTAAGTTAATAAGGAGTAGTGAATTCTCGACCATTGAAGCGTAGTGACCCAAAGTGACATGAATACACTTCACCAGTCGATTTTGCACTTAGATGAATCGTGTTGATTATGCAGTTACACTTTCTTTTTGTGTTCTCACTTTAAAATGATTACGTTTAATCCGTAAGTAATGGTAAATGCAATAATACTTATTTGTGTCAATGACTGGGATAAATAGTAAACTCCAACATTTGATGGAGTTCAAACCTAGACTGCAAAAAAAAAAGAAAACAGTTGGCTTATCTAGTCTGCCCAATGGAATGACTGTTTTCTAAATTTCCTTCTATATATCCTATAAATGTTTGAATTCTGTTTCTGTATTTGTTCTTAACACCTCTGCTGGAAAGGTTTTCATTTGTTAATGACCTTCTCTGTGCTTCCTTATGTTCCCTTTCAGTCTCCCTTTCTCCAGCTTCATTCTTTGGACTTTTTCTATCATATATATTTGACCTTGTTTAGTTGCCTTTTCCTAAATTATTGAACGAAAATGTTGAATATTTAGGTGGTCAGTAGTAGATTGGGTGCAAAGAATTTTTAGATACTTTGGTGCCATGGATCAGATTTTACTGTACGGGCCTCAGCCTAAGAAAATGTAAAATTAAGAATTGAGACATAAGGGTTATCTGTATTTACTTATAAATAAATAGCATTGAAAAAGATCCATTCTGAAAATGATTTACTTTTTCTGCTTCTCGATATTTACTTTTTACTTGGTAAAACAAGACATTATTGAACATGACATTTTTCTGAACCACAGACATTTTAATTTAACTTTTTTACTTGGGTCTTTCAGTTCCCTTAAAAAAAAAAAAGAAATGGCCCTTAGAGATAGCTATCATATAATATCTCAGGAAGAGCAAAACAGGTAAATAAAAGAGCTGCACATAAGCTAGCTCAGAGTTTGAAGGTCAGATATGTATAGTATTACTTAGTGCTTTCGCCAAGAATAATCTGGACTGCTACTTTTAATGCCATAACTGTGTTATGCTTAAGTGATTGCTTTATAAGTGGAGAGTAACATTCTTGGTCCCAGCTGGCAGTATCTGAAAACTCTTCGCCAAATATTGGAACTCTTATCAGAAGAAATAATCTAAAATTGCACAAAGAATAATAAGATCATTTTGCCAGTTCTTAATGAATGGCCTTTAGTTTTGTACGCATGCACAAAAAACGTATTTATGAGAAGTGGCCTTTTAAGGGTGTAATTGTAACCTGAATATTTATCGAATGTTAATTGTTAGTCTTTACTTTTGTTTGATCTCTGCATTTAGGTGAGTGGATATGATAATGTTAGGTTTATTTTGTAAAAAGTATATTTTTAGTTTAGCTTTGCTTTGAAAACCTGTTCTCTCCATTCATTGCTTGATAAATATGTATGTCTGTACAACGTTATAGTTTTCTTATGTTGTCACATAATTATTCAATATTTTGGAGGTGTTTCTAGGATCTTTATCAAGTCCAAAAAGATTACATAAAGTGTCTGTAATTCAGAACTTTTTTGTAAAGTCTATCTAAAAATTTTTTTATAGCTAGTATACAGTACTGGTTTACTACAATATATGGATAATTGTTTATACTGAGTTATTGTTTACAGTTTGTTGTTTCAGTGGTGCAGTCTGCTCTTTTATATGAACTGGATGTACCTCCTCAAAACCACCTGTTCATAGTCTCCTAATGGGTCATCAAGTAATTAATTTCCTCGTCCTATGGGATTTACATAAGCACATAGAAGTGTTGTGGAAATTCTTTTGCAAAAGTGATTTATTACACTTTATAAGGTCATACACTTCTGTCGTGGCCATGGGGAAATGGATCCAGTGATGAGTAATAGTGTAGGCTAACATTAATGTGTAGAACCCTTAGGAGTGGCATCAGCTAGTTCATGTGAGACAGCCCAGTACAAGGAGATTAGGGGGCTATTCCTCATCCCCATCTAGATCAAATTGAAGATTCCAGTGGGCAGGCTAGGAACAGATACTTGTGGTGATTCCTCAGTGATACCACTGCAAGACTTTATTAACTTCTTTAGTGACTGAACCTATAGAATTTGTCCTGGTGCTTCCACTTGCTAAACCATATTCTTGGCAGAGTATCAAGCTCACAGGTGGTCTGGGGTGGAAGAAAGATACAGTTTGTAAAGCCAAATAGACACAAATACATCAAATTCAGCTTGATCCAAGGATTGGCAAAACGCTATAAGGCAAAGGTTAGTTATACTTCCTGACTCCAAATGTAGCAGTCAGGATAGTTACCTAAAACAAGGGTCTACATTCAGCACTCATTACTTCTAATATACCTACACTCAAGTAGAGCTATCCAGTCTCACTGGTCTTACAGTAAAGAACACACTTCTATGTTGATGTAGAAGCTTTGTTTCCTGAAGTTATAGAGGATTCTTTCTTGTAGTATTTACAGTCCTTGATATAAATGGATCATGGGATGGATTTTTGTATTGAACCTAATGATAACCAGTCACAGGTCTTTGCTATGCAAGTGTGGGTTGCTGTCATTGGAAAGCAGTTGCACATGCACTGTAAGCTGAGATTATTCATTCTTGTGGGGTAAGACTCAAAGATGCACCTTTATTAAAGAAATTTGGCATCCATTTTATATGTAGTGAAATACTGAAATTTTATATATTTCTTTAAATCCTTTTCTGGGAAAAAAACTTCTTATACCAGTATCTAAGAGAAAGTATCATTTGTACAATAGGTTTCCCTAGGCTCTCAAACATATAAACATGAGTGGAAGGGATAGTAGATATGTTATCTGTTTTTTTTAGGAATGGTGAAAAGGTCCAAGGGTGGTGGCTGTAGCCATTTTAGTTGAAGAGGTGTGGAAAGCTGAGGAAGATGCTGGACTGTGGCTTTGTATATTCAAATTTTACCTTAAAAAAACAGTAACACCAAAAAAATGAAAATGCATCAAATTCATTATCAGTTACTATATATTCAATATGTGCTTCCAAAAATTCTAAATTATGTCTATAAAGTATGATATTTAGCTTCAAAAATTGGCTTTAGGGCACACTTCCTCAGTATGTACAGGTACTATTATAAAGACTGGTTCTGTTTACCAATGTGGCTACTATCTGTAAAGCTAATACCAGACAGAAAGCAGTAAAATTGAGGAATTTAGCTTCAAAGATTACTTATTTTTTGTTGAAAGCACTGTATTTAAATAACTGCCATGCTAACTGAAATGGGATATTTTGTTTTTTGGGTATTAATGGTACTTTAAATAGTGCGTTAGAATGAGGCGTGCAGCCTACTTACACCTGCAGAAACTAGTCATTCTGACAAGATCATCTCTGTATTACAATTGGTTACTCCAAAACCACTCCACATTGTGAGTAACAGTGTTGACAGTCATATTGTTTTTGTGAGACTAAGGTTTGGAGTATAGGCTATTAATGAAAGTTGAAGGGCATGCAGTGATCTTAAGAAACCTTAGCCTAATTGATCTGGAATAACAATTTTACATTTCATCAACCATACATTTACTTATATTTACTAATAGTTCCTCTTTGTCACTTCTTAATATCTAAAAATAATGTAAAATGTTAGACTGAATTATAGCTGATTATTATATTATAACCTTGTCATTGTTATGAGAGCTTAGTTCCAAGTGTACATCTCAGTCAAAATGTAAACATGCGTTCATGATGAAATTAATGTATTTCATCTGTCTTCAACTAATAACAGTCTGTCATGTTATCTATCTGAACAGGGGCATAAACAGTTTATTTTGTGTTTGGGCTAACTTCCTGGAGGTAGTTAACATGACATGCAGTTTGTCTAATGTGAGTAAAACCAGATCAACGCTCTGATATGCAAAAACTGCAGTGGATTATACTTTAAGAGGATTCTGCCTTGGCCAAAGAACACTATTAAGGTATGATGTGTATAGGACAAAGGGACTTATTAATGAAAGTTCAAGCAGTCTTGTAAAGGTCCATATTCTCATTTATTTGCCATCTACAGACCTTTGCAAATGTGCAAACACTGCAGTGTAGGGAATTTGCAAATAATTCAGATGCTTACACTTGCAGAGCTCTGAACATCACCTTTGAGTATGGGTGCACAGGTAATTCACCTATTCATCAAGTGTCAAGAGTCTGTTGTAGCAGCAAATTCAACAAGGCGTATTGTGTCACATTTGCAAGTTTTACTTCACAGATTAAAGTGGCGAAATAGGGGGCTGAGGGCAGGGCTCCTACTCTCCGATTGTCTACGTCACACTATGCATGAGATGAATACTGATGCCGTTTGCTTCTTCACAATGGGAATCCTTTGTTTAGTGAATAACAAATAGAGAGGAGAGTAAACTTAAAGTGATGAGATTTCACTTCGACAGTAAAATTCTGACTTTGATGAATAAACCCCAAAGCATTTATGTATTAATGTGTATTAATTTGAGGCTATATTATTAGATATCTCTCAATTCCATTATATATAATTTTTTTTTTTTTTTTTTGTATAGGAGAATTAGAAAATACCCATGTATCACATGATCATCCTTTGTTTGTTCATAGAATAGACTGTTTCCTTTTCCTTTGTCTTTTATATTATGTCCACACTTCCTTTTGTTAGGCTTGAGCAAGAAAGGCATGTTACCTTTCAATTTGAATTTGAATATTACTGGTTTGCAAAAGTTTTTTTTTCTCTCTCTATTGTACAGCACTGTGGAATAAGGCCATTTTCAATCCTACTGATTATACATAGGGTCTGTTACTCCTTTAAAAATTAGTCATGTCACCATTCAACTTGAGCTACTAATTTCTATTGGTTAGGTCCTGGGTACTTCCAAATCACCACACTCTCTTATCAAAAATTACCTAGTTCTCTGCATATTTAATGTACAGTAGTCTAATAATTTTCACAAGCAGTACAGTATTTTCTGGACTATAAGGCGCACTTAAAATGCTGAGAATTTCTCAGAAATAGAAAGTGCGCCTTATAGTCCGGTGCGCCTTATATATGAACCCGATGTAAGTTGAATAAAATTTGACTTACGGTCTGAGCTATGGTTTATTTACTGGTAATGTGCTGCGCCTTATATATGAACCAAGATTGCTTAAAAGGTGCCCATAGAAAGTGCGCCTTATAGTCCGGAAAATACTGTAATCAGATATATAATCAGTTTTGGCATGTTATTTCTATTTTGTTTTTTTAAACATTGTAGTAGTGCAACTCAAAAGCAAGACTATTTCTTTGACTATATAGGACTATATCTATGAACAGTAGGGTGTCAGAAGATGATTCTTTTTGTGTAGGGACTAAATGACCTTTTGCAATGTTGTCTTTATCTTTATTGACCAGGCTGGTAAATTTGGAATTAATTGCATCAGTGTATGTACACAGTAATTTCATATCACTGCAAATATTGTCGAAATGTAGGTACCCACCTTCATTATCCTTCATTTAAATAACTCAACTCCTCCATATATGTACCGTGGCTAATAACACTGGCTGCATTAAGAAGAAGAGGGTCTGTGGATACAGAGCTCATTATATCTTCTCTACCTTGTTTCTGAAAGCTGATAGTTAGTCCTACCATTTCCAAAAGATACCTTACACAAGAAGGGTGAACTTTTATCAGAGCATGTGAAAGAAATTCATAAGGAAAGTATTGCTTGATGTAATGATAATGATCAAATGAAAAATTCAAGGTTTGCGATAAAAAAAAATGATTACATCATTGGACATTTAAATGTATCCATGATATATTTTTAAAAAGGATAAATGTATACATAACTTTAAGTAAGATTTTCAAGTAAAAAAAAATATATATATATTCAAGTATTTTTACTTGTCAGTTCTGTGTGGGCTAATCATGATAGATCATTATTTAAGTATTATGTCATTTCACAACTTGTATATACAGCTGCAAATACTTTGTGAAGTGATTTTTTTTTTCAAATTGTAATTGAATATATTACAAAATGCTAAGATACAATTTATTATTTAATAAAACAAATATAAACATTTATGGTTTTAATTTTGATTACAATTCTTCCCTAAGCATGTACTTAGTTTTTACCTTTAAAGAGTATTGGTGTTATGGATAGAACACCCTTACAGCCTATTGTCTTTCCTGGTGATTAATGCAATGTATTCATCAATGTTTCATGTTTGGATGTTAAATTCTTTTCCTACAGTGTTTTCTTGTGGATACCTATCTTTACTAGCTTTGATTAATAAAGCAGAGGTAAATTAATGAACAGTGGTAATATTTAAATAATTTGGGTCAATTTAGCTGTCAGTCATTCCAACGTTCTTGTATACATCTCTGCCTCCACAGGAACTCTGCTTATATTTTGCAACCCAGAGGTTAAGGAGAGAAAAGGTAATGTTCCTTATTAAGGCACTGTCATCCAACAGTAATTACATGTCAATCACAATAACTTGTAAATGGGCTATGTATGAAGGCACATTCATGGTATGTATGGATCAACACTAACAGCAGCAATAGATCTGAAAAGCTGTAGCATATTTGTTTAAATGTTTGTTATTTTGTAATTTGCCAAATTTGTTATCTTTGCAATTCAGACGCACGCAAGTATTCCACACCACTGCGCTGACTAATTTTCAGTTTATTTGTGGAATTATGTAGTTGTATTTTCATTTACATACAAACATGTATTTAAAACTTGTACATTTTACAAGTTTACTTTTAATTTCGTTTCTTTTCTTTTAATTTGTGTGCAAAAATTTGATATATGCCTCTCTATCAACTTATTATATTTAAGTGTTTTTCCAGACCAACAAATCTTTCCAAAATTCCCATGCTTTTAAATAACATGTTATCATTATTTCCAAAAAGAACACTATTTTAAGATTTTGCACAGACTTTAAATGGCCTTACACCTAAGCATTTACTGATTATTTATACATTTTCATAAAAGATAACATTGGTAATGTCACTGATTATTTAAAAATTGACCATTTTTAAACATTACTTTATCCCTAATAACTTCCATCTCTCATTTCCTATAATATCTGCAGTTATATTAAAACTAATTGTACCAGCAATCATTATTAAACAAGTCACACTGACTTTTTTATGTTAAGGACCAAATTAGGAGTGGCTGAGCTACTTTGTAAATATACTGGTAATAGCAGACCATGAATGTTACCTTCTGTAATTAACATTAATCAGTTTAATGCTATTAGAGCGATGTTGGACAAGGAATTTTAGGAAATTAAGCTCAGCATATATTGAGACAAAATAAATGAGCATAAAAATCACCTAGAACATATAAAATAAATGTAAATCAGTTAATAGACACTGATAGATAGTGATAGATAGACAGACAGACAGATATTCTTTTTTTTTTTTTTTAGCAGGTCTTGATAAAGGTCCAAACAAAACGTTAACCATTTTTTAATGCAATTTGAAATAAAGATCCATTTTATAATGAAATTCCCAAGTGTGCATTGACAGCGATTTACAGTGACCAGTCAATCATCTCAGTCCCTGCCTCTGTTACATTTACAATCTAAACTCCCTGCATTTATTTACCTGTACAGGGCTTTATTTATTTAGACTCCAATTACAACTCAGAATGTTTTTAACTGTAGAAGGAAACTATAGTACCCAGAGGAAACCCATGAATTAGGCAGAACGCATAACATCCTATAATACCTGAATTTCATTTTGTGTTTATTAAGAGACACAGTGATTGTCTCCTTCATTTGTGAATTAAAGAAAATATCATTTTCATCTTGGTAATTGTACTAGAGTACCGTGTTTTTGAATAACAGGGTTGTATTTATCATGTCGGCAAACTAAGTAGCTAAATAAAATATTAACTCTCTTTATAGTTTTAAATTGATTGATAATGTATTTATCCTGATATCATCATTGTTATCAGTAACCAGTGATATAATCATTTCAGAAATGTTTTATGTTCAATAATCAGTAATGTCATCTGTCAGAATACTTAATTAGTGATCCCATTAGAAATTCTTTGGGGAAATAGTCCAAATATTCAAATGTGACTTTAATGTAATCAAAGAATGTTATGTTAACCTTTTGCTATCCAATAAAATTTCCTGTTCCGCCCATTGAAATCCTAATATTTTTGGTGAAAAATGTGAAATTAGACGTTTCATGCAACATCAGTGAATTTTATTAAAGAAATTAGCAGGAAATAATACGTCTGAAATATGTTTGTAATATTGATGTCCCCTGCCAGGGGACCAAGGATTGGAATGGAATTTTTGGAATGTCCCCCTCTAGGGGGACACAGGATAGGAAAAGGTTAAGAAAATTAATTTACTGTATTTTCCCCAGATTAAAAATACAAATAAAATAGCCATTTATTATCCTCTTGAAATAATTTAAAACACACAGGAGTATATAGTTTAAAGGAGATCTATATGCTCATATGGTCTGGGGTGATTAGCAAGTGGGATGGGGAGAGTTACTTGCTGCTACTGCTGTTAGGTTCCAGTGCTGCCACTGCCGTCTTTTACGAAACCAAAATCTTCTGTGCTTGTCAACCATCGCAGTCCTCTCCTCTTCCAGTAGCTCTCTTTTTTGCCAAAAAGAGCAAGAGCAGTAGCAGTAGCAAATAATGTAATATGATACTCTGACACTCTTTCCTTTTTTCCAGTACACTATGGGTGATGGTTACTTTTGGAAGGTGGAATTGGAAGGTTGAAATTTTGACCTGGATTGTAGGGTACATGCATTGACTCCCTTGATTTAGCCTTGGAGATGATGGTCCCAAGATTTTTAAAAAAAGACCACTTAGTGAATAGTATATCTTCTATTTACCAATGATCCAATACAAATGGCATACTTTGTTAATTGTAATTACCTGCATGGCCTAATATTAATCTGCTTATTCCATGAGATATAGCCAGATATCAAAATAAACTTCTCTTGGCCCTTTTGCACCACTGAGAAGCTGGTATACAGTTTTTATTTATGTAGATTGTTCTTTTCCTAGACAGGGAACTGTAGAAGTCCTACTTGATAGAGAACTGTCAAATAGGGGACCTACTTAAGGCTGGGGTCACACTAGCTGATTTTCAGCTGAGTTTTTTTAGTTAAGCTTATTGTTTTCAATCTTTCAAAACACAATAGCCTGTGTAGATTATCCCACAGCAAACAATGGTGACTATTTTTCTAGTTCAGATGAAGATCAGCTAGTGTGACCCCAGTAGGCTATTCCACTATTTGACAAGAAACCACTGTATTTATCTGTCCAAAGCATTAGAAAAAAACTGCTTGTATTGTATTTATTCATTTATATATACGCAGTGCTTTACATAGATTTATTTATATATACGCAGTGCTTTACATAGATTCATCATTCACTTCAGTCCCTGCCACATGGAGCTTACAATCTAATTTCCATATTGAGTCACACAAATAACCTATGTGGGAGGAAATTGGAGTACCTGGAGGAAACTCATGCAAGTACAAGGAGAACATTCGAACTCCATGCAGATGAAGTCCAAGGTGGAATTAAACCCAGTGTTGCAAGGCAGAAGTGCTAACCACTGAGCCACCACAGTGTGGCACTATGTTAGTGTTGAGTCAAAATAAGGATACAAAGGCTTTGCAGACAGCAGTCATTCTTGGATTACTTAGGGCAAAAGTTATTAAACTCTATACCGCAAGATCTTGGCTGTTTTATCTTTAAAAATGAATTGATATATTTTTTGTTCGATTTTTACCGATAGAAACTTTTCGATTGAGTTTTTAGATGGAAATGTAGCCATACTTCACATTAGTAATATGGCTACCTTTCCATCAAAAAAATCTGA
Organism: Pipa parva; assembly: GCA_019650415.1. Lineage (NCBI taxonomy): Eukaryota > Metazoa > Chordata > Amphibia > Anura > Pipidae > Pipa > Pipa parva. The sequence goes on along the minus strand of WMED01008118.1, from coordinate 6,042 downwards.
TAGAAAAACTTGATCAAAAAATTTAAATCGGTAAAAACCGATCGAAAAATATTGATCAATTTTTACTGATCAAGCAGCCAAGATCTCACGGGATAAACTCGAAAAGGTCGAGTTTAATAACTTTCGCCCTCAGTGGGAGAAATGGCTTTAATATAGGACCTTGCAGATAAATTTTTAAAAAATACAAACCCCTCCTCCTTGTTTTAAGCTGCAGATAAAGGGTGTGTATCTTTGGGGTGATGTTTGACAAAGTCTGCTATTGACAAACCAGAACTCTTATAGACTTTACTTCACTTTAAAGACAACAGTTTCTTTAGGTATGGGAGCACAATAAGCCTTTACATGAAAAGATATTTTATGGCTATAAGAAACTGCTTGTATCAAATAAGTATAGTGCTAAAATTTGAGAAATCATCTTTGCTTTTTGTGTGGGTCCTGAATTCAGACAATTGTGTAATAAGAGCATATGGTTGTCTCCCTTACCAGGGTCTATTGTAAATAAGACACAATGACCCAACATTAAATGTAGGGTTTAAATGGTGGTTGCTTGACTGTCATCTAGTTTAATTTCTGCCTGAGAACTTCTGAACTTACATCTGTACAATGTAAGGTGAAATAGATGTTGCGAATCCCAGAGAACTGTTATACACACAAAGCTCTGACAGACATAAGTCTGTAAATCTGATAAAGGGATGTAATCATTATTTGTTTCAGACAAGCAATCATGTGTGACATAAACCAGAGAAACTGGCAATAAAATGAGGCAACAAGTTATTTGTGTAAAGTCTCATTACCTTAGAGAGTCTTTAAGAGATTGTTTATGGCACCATTTCATCATACACAGGGAAAAAATATTTTGTTCATATATGTCACAAGTTAATCCGGTGTATTCTAAATGGAAAATGAAGTGCGTGAACAAAGGTAATAATTCATGATTGACATTTAAAAGGGGTTATTCACTAAAGTCTGAATTGTAGTGTATAGGTGTGAATTTGCCAGCTAAAGAAAGTCGCAATAGACTGCTACTGTCGCAGTCACATCTTTACAATGAGAATATTGTCATAGTTGTGACTTTACTGTGGAAAATTGTAGCGGTCATGACTTTACAATGGGGAAATTGTCGCAGTCATGGATTTGCTATGAGAGTTCGACAGTCGTATTCGCACCTTAGTGAATAACCCCCTTAGTGTAGGGACAACTTTTAAGCTTTGCTATTTTATCTTGTGTTATTTGTGTATTACAGTGTTACCAAAGCTGGATTGCTATTTGACATATGTGTGGGGAATTTACCTTAGAAACAATAAAACAAATCTTAAAATTTCAGCAAATATTTCAGGTGCATGGCTTATTGCTTTGATTGAACAGCTCTTTAAAAAAAAAAAGTCCATATTCTCTCACGTTAGCAAAAGTACAAAGTATATTTACGTATATGATGTTTGGTTCTTGTTTGCAGTGTCTTCTAAATTTCACTCTTTCCTGCTGCCTATTCCAGAGAAAATGGAAGTGCATTGGGGTGCAAATTCTAAATACTGTATTCAGAATACCTCTTTTTCACATTTACAAATATTCAAAAGTATTCCCAACAATAAATGTCCAAACCTATGTTATATTGGCTTTGTACATTGGTGTCTACAGAATGTCACAAATACAGTATTTTGACTTTAAAATGTCACTGTTAAGATAATCTTCCACAGGTTAAAAGGAAATCAATGGCGATCATGTATGATATTGCAATGCATGCAAATCCTCTCTGAAACTGTCATCAAAAGTACATTTAGAATCTGATTTGTTTTACTTCAATGAGGACTAGTGCTTTGTACAACACAAATTGTATTGTCATTCCCACTTTTGTATCCGCAGAGGTGGAAGCAGGACACTCTCTGAGCTAAATGGTCTACAGTGATCAGCTCAAAACTTACATTTCTACCAGAATGGTGTCATGCTGACTTGGAGCCTTATTGGTTGGCAAGAAGTTGGCATTAAATGAATGCTAAAAAATGAAAGTTACTCAAATACATTTATATTTACTATATATTCAATCTGTGTTTTCAAACATTTTAAACTGTGTCTGTAGTAATGTCAGATATTTAGCTGTTTTGCTTTAAAAATGGGCTTTTCTCTTAGGCACTTACTAAATATGTATTATTAAAGTACCATAAAAAACAATGGGACTGGGTGAGGTCTGGTTTTAATTAACACAGAGAACACGGATGCTATAGTAAAGAGAAAAACATTAATTCATCTTCAAAGATAGCATTTTTACAAGGGTTATATCGAATAACTGCCATTTATTTAAAAAAAAAATTTTTTTTTGGTTGTTCTGGTCCTTTAAGGTTTCTCCAAATCCAATCCTCCATAAATCTGATCTTGCGGGAGTCTGATTGGAGGAACCACCAAATTTGTATGCATTTTATCTATCTCAATTTAATTTTAACTTTTAACTTAAACCGCTACCCTGCCTTGCACCTGAGGGTAAATGTAATGCCTTTGAAGTTCATTTTAAAATCCCATGTTTAGCTGAGTCCAGTTATAAAAAGCATGGTCAATTTCTGAAAATAATGTTCATTGCACTGGGTTTGTAGTACACATCCATGCTATATACTTGAGGTCTTTGCAAAGTTCCTAAGAGACCTGGGGCAAAGACGTAGTTCATTATAAAAATGTCTTCTGTGTCCCAGGGCATATACCAGCTTTGGCATAGGTGCAGAATTAATTTAGTCTGTTACAGTGAAGAAACATACATGTTTCCTGTCCTAATTTCTTCTCTATTTAGATTGTAAGTTCTACAGGGCAGGGACCTCCAGCCTCTTGTGTCAACCACAACCTGGCACTTAAAGTGTTGTATCCTTGTGATATTTTACTTATATTATACTTGTATTGTTTAATGCACTTTTCCCATGTCTGTATTATGCTTGTATTGCTGAACTGTACAGTGTTGTGTAAATTTGTGGTGCTTTATAAATAAAATTATAAATACATACATGTTAGTCTCTCCAAAAATATTCCCAACCTTGCTTTCCTTATATAAATGATTGGTTATAGTTTACATGGCAGTCATTATAAAAGGTTCCGAGCAATATACAAGCAATATCTATCCTCCTATCTGTTTGTCTATATATCTATCCAATCTATGAGTAAAATATATTCAAAATATTTGTCAGGCTTTTGGTTCATTGCCTGAATTTCATATGCTCACTAACCATAAAGCCTTGTACCAAGGAATGCCATAATTGTGCTAAGGGGGCTTAGTAACAGTTTTACCGTAGTTAATCAGTTAGATTTCCCACTAACCATTAATAATTTTATGGATGGCCTCCATTCCAATATTGTAGAACTTACCATCCCGAGCCCCATTGCCCATGAACTGCCATTTGCTGTCCACACTGGTCTTACTTTACAAAATGTACATCACTTTCCAAATAGTAACACATTAATGCATATACTCATTATCTCTTAATAACTTAAAATATTATATAATTAACATATACATATGATTTTGAAGCCTGAAGAAAGATCAACTGATGCTATTATGATGCATTGGCATTTTGTACTAAATCCCCACATTAATTCAAGCATTAAGCTATGACTTTGGAATTCCCTGTTAGCAAAGAAAAGCTCCTCAGGGTATACCAATTAAAGACCTCCAATATCATTTTTAAATAAAGCTTTTTATGGAGTAAGTGAATATTTTTAGTTGATAGTCAAATGACACCATTATGCGGACTTACTAGATTTGCAAATTTACAAGTTTTTACAAGCCAGTTGGGTCCCTTCCTCAGGAAATCAGTTTAAGTTTTTTCCTATATTTATTCAAAGAGCCTGGTTGTCCTTAAATGCTTGTGAATATATTTGCCCTATAATTTGACAGCATTGAGTCAACACCATTATAGGGACTGTACGCAATAAAAAGAGAAACTGTTCAGTGTAGCTTCCAGTCACCTCAGGATCAGATTTGGAGAAATTGGAATGTACACAATAAAACCTGCACACGGCTTGAGCACTATGCCCTTTCCAATGAAACATGGCATTGTGTGTCAGATTTGGCTCTAATTTCAGTGGGCATATAATGGGAGAAACTAAATAATATACCTCACACTTACATTATGCATTTTCTGTTTTAATGCAACATTTTAGGAACATGAGCTTATGAGATTAACATTTGCCCTTGAAAATAAAGTATGTTGACTGCTGCAAGTGTTTCCAAAGAGCTTGTGCAGCATTTCCCATTTTTTTCTACATCCTAACTTATAAATCCTGGTTTAAAGACATTTACAATATTAATATATTTGGAGTTCTTAGCTAATATTATGGCAGGCAGCATTTTTTTTTTCTTAGAGCAAAAATCACATTAATTACCAAGCTCCAATAGCTCTTGTGCAGTAATAAAAATAGTAGTGGAACCTTTAGGAAATCTCATAATAAGAATATCAGCAGCACATTCCCATTCCCCACTCCCTTGGGGGGGTAGGGGTTTATCAGGAACACACCTCAGAAAACCAATATTAATGATAAAGGGGCACTATAATGCTGATATAACTGCACACATACATATAAAACTCCTTTTATACTAAGCCAATTGCTGACACAAATAGTTTAAAAAAAAGTATAGGGAAGCAATAATACTTGTTGTTTGTTTCCTTTTGTTAGTTTTCCTGAGAGCTGACATTTTGTCCTCCTCTTCCTTCCAAGTCAGGCAGCATGAGAAGAAAAAGCTGCCTGACTGCTATTGGTTAAGCAGTGTGCTGACCTTTTGGCCTCATTGTTTACATTTGGAAAGCAGTAGATTACAGACGATAAGCTAACTTGTGTGCAGGCGTTAAGTAGGGCAAAAATGTCCAGAGGAGGGTATCTTTTCATGGAAAACTGGCCAGTACACATTACACACACACACTTCCTGGTGCGAGAGTTTATCAGTGCTGCCTACTCAATCATTCTGCTTCAAATGAAACATCTACTGGGGAGAAACGCTTCTCACTAAGGTATAGTACTGCATATCAAAAGATGTAATCTGACTATAGTTCCCCTTTAATGCAGTAAATGCTATTTATTTTTCACCGTTATAAATGGGAGGTACTCAGAATTTTTTTGAAAAACTAAGCTGTGTGGAGTTATTGCAGCATTTTGGTCTCTTTGGAACCTTTATCACACCTTACCTTTTGCACATTTTCATTCCCTCAATTGTTCCCTGGGTATGTATCCCCTCCACAGCTCAAACAGTGCAATTCAGTCTAAATAGGCCTGCACACTAATCTTTAAAGCACCAGTAACACAAAAAAAAAATTCCCATTTGGATTGGCAAGGCAATTTGTTAAATGCAGCACTTGAAAAATGTTATCTTTGAAGTTCAGCTTAGAATGCACCCATATACTGTATTTATTGAGTTGTATAAGTGGGAGCATAAGTAATATGCAGGTTATAAACTATACAATAAATAAAAAAACAGGCTGTTGCTGACTACTGGATGTAGCATGGCCTAATTAAAAAAAACTGCTTCTTTTGGGTACATTTTGAAATGTCATTTGTATTGTTTTTGATATGATACAATTTTCCAAGGTTCAGCTTTTGTGTTACACAGCTTTGATCTCACAGCAATGGGAAAAGCAACTGTGTAGAGCAGTAATTTAAACTTAAAATTTTAAAACAACACTTAAATAATTTTCAAAGTAGCAGAGCAGTACTGTATGGTATGGGGAGAAGAAAGAACCAGTGGAATTGATTTTATAAAATGTAGACAGAAAATATCAGCTTGTAATGGTTCCCACTTCATAGCTGCACTGTCCATCACCTTTTTTACATGCATCTACTATTCCCACCAGGGACATAACAAGAGCGGTCACAATTGCCAAGGGTAAACAAAAAATTGCAGTACTTGCCTGCTGGGGATCCTCCGCTTCCAACTCCAGTCTGTGTATCAGTCAAAGTGTGGGTGCTCAGGAACAAACGGACTTCCAAGCAAAATTCAAAAAACTTTTCCGACACTCTAAAAACGTTAAAAATAAATTTTATTTAATTACCACATGGGTGAAAGGTTATATTAAAAGC
>WMED01008117.1:0-17145 GCA_019650415.1 Pipa parva | reverse complement strand
CAGATCATGTGAAAATATGATATTTTTGTCATTCTCAAAACTTTTGGCCATGACTGTACAATAATGAATATTTCAAGCAGGCATGTATAAAAATGAAGAGCTTTTAAGGTCCTATCAAACCTAAACATCATACAGCAATAAATAGTATTGTCAGCGTGCTGAAAATTACATCAACAATTAACTCATCAGTGTTTAACAAACTGCCCAGTTTATTCTTACCATGTCCAGGTGTGCATATACTATATTCTAGGGCAGAAGATATCAGTATAAATTACAGTAATCATTTAATGCTCCATTTTTCATGCATACCTTTTGGATACAAAGCATCTAATCTTTTAATCCAATGTGTCTCTCTCTGGAGGAGCATTCTTCTAATGTCACCTCCTCTAGAAGGTTTCTGTATCACTTCTAAAACACCATCTTTAAGATGACTAACCTGGTGTCTCATTAGACAAAAGTGTCTCACTACGGGAGAATCCTGTTTAATGTAGCCTTTATCCTCTTTCTTTCCTCTATCTGTCTGGATGTAACAGATTTTGTTGCAATGTTGCAACCTGCAGGTTGGAATAATATGTTACAATGTTTTCTGTGCCCAGGACACAGGAAGTGAAGGGGCACAAAACCAGAGCTACAGTAGCTTCTGGGTAAAGTAAATGTAGGCATATTGCAGCACAACTATAATTAGGTTATTTTAAATGCACCAACAAAAGCCCTACAAATCACTTGTCAATTCAAATGGAAATTTTTTTTATTATGGGATTGGTGTAATAAAATGTACATATTATTTGGCACTGACATTTCCCATATTGTAGGAAACAAGAGGTACACACACAGCATAAAATATTCAACAGTTTTCAAAATAGAGCCAGAAAGACAATGAAATGACATGAATGAGGACTCCATTTATTTTAACAGTGTAGATAACTTGGTAACTTATCAGTTAACCGTGGATCTCAACACTAAGGCCGTGTTCACGTGAGCGTATGATACGCTGTGTTCGTGTGAACCCAGCTTTAAGCAAACAAAAATGTAAAATCACCATATAAAAGGGATACAGGTTATAGCCACAAGACAAATTATCTCTTTAAAAATGTCAGCCATCCAATATTAAATGCAGATACAATTAATATTTATTTATATTTTTAGGATTAGCAAGAGTAATATATTTTGGATAAATATAAGTAGTACTTCTTTCTTTTATGAATTTTGGCTCACATTTAGTTCTTATTTGCCAACACATAGTACGTTATCCTACTCGGGTTGCAATGCTCAGCGGAATAGCAAAATAAATGACAGTTCTACTCTCATTTCTCGAAGATCGGCAACCACTTTTGTTAATAGATTGTAGTTTCTTGGTAGTAGTAGTTGAAGTGATGTTTCAGATTCTAATGACCCTTTCTCTGTCCTTGTAACTCTAGGTGCTGGATGTTAGCAGAGAAGGAAAGGAGGAGGTGTTCTATGGACCAACATTACCATTTGCTTCCAATGGTATAGCAGCAACCTTCCTTCCTGCACCCTTCTTCACCTGCCCTAACCTGCAGACTTTGCAAGTTCCACACCACAGGATAGGAACTATATGAAAAGGGCTAAAAGTCAAGAAAACAAAGGATGAAATGGCTATATTTTTATGGATTTTCTAGGTTAAACAACATCAGAAATGATGTATAAATTGGTACTATGAACAAAGCAGGTGTAAAGCATTAATCATTCATTCCAATGAGTGATCAGGAACTTGCACCTACTATGTTCATTGAATCCTTTCATACATACTTATTCAAATTCACAACAGCATCGACTAATTACCAAGGCGTTGTGGAACCAGCGATTAGATTGTAAGCTCCTTAGGGCAGGGAAATATTGTGCCTAACACTACAAACATTAATACTACATTACTGTGTGTAAAATACAGATCAAAAAAACAGTGATGAGTTTATATGCAAACTGAGACTGGATTATTTGCATCCAATCGCACACTGTATGTTAATCAGAATACTGTCATCCCTCAGCCTAGGTTATTTTATTTCTGTAAACATACGGAAATATTTCAAGGGCAATACCATACAATGTATTTAAACATATGCAATCAAATTTATGTTTGTGTTTACAAAAAAAAAAGTGCATCTCAATGAACTGTTTTCACATTACCATATTTTTTTATTTTGACTTACTGCTTCATTTAAAAAATTTGTATTTAAAACAGAAAAAAAACGAATAATTGTGCAATCTCTGTGCCACTAAGCTTGAAAAGACAAAATGCTTCTAGGACGTGTTTAAGCCACAGAGTTCGACATTTGCTGCTGATAAGTTATTGGACAGAAGTGCACAGAAATAAAATAAACATATACACACAATGCTGATGTTGCATGCTATTTTTGGGTTTTGTGTAGCTTAGTCAGAACACTAATCATCATATCATATTGCAGTAGATTTAAATACACTTAGTACACTTGCTTAGATAGCTGCTTAAACAAACGAGAGATACTTATTACAAACATTTCCAAAACCTTGCCATTGTCCTGAAATGTTTCTAAGTGCAGAATTCAGGCAGATTAATTTATTAATTTGATTTAACTGCATTTGTGTGTTTTTGGTGGAAGAGGTGTTGGGGAGGGGGTGATGGTGTTAATGCTGACAACCAGAGGAAGATTGACCCCACTCACTGCTACTTCGCGCCAAAAAAACAAAAAAAACAAACAGATATAAAATGCTAGGCGGTAATTAATGAAAAACACACACAAATACAGGGAAGAAATAAAAACGTAGAAATACTGTACACCAGGGGTCGGCAACCTATGGCTCATTTGATGTCCATAACTGGCTCTTTCACTGTAACGAGCGGTGCTAGTTACAGTGTGCCAACAAGCGCTGTAGAGAGAGAGAGCTCTCAGCGCTTCCGGAATGCTAGCCAATCCAGGGCCCCTGACATCACCGGCTTCCGGGTTGTTAGCTAATCGGGAGCGGCTGACGTCACCGCGAGACCAGATTGCTAGTGAATCCGGAGCTGCATGTGACGTCAGTGGCTCCGGATTCTTAGTCGATTCAAAAGGGCTGAGGGAGCCGCACGTATATGGCTCCCTCAGCCCAAAAGGTTGCTGACCCCTGCTGTACACTATTATTGAGGTTAGTGTTAGCATGGACATGCACACACACTCCAATAAATAGATTCCACTGCTCCACAAATCAGTGTGAATTCCAGAGACCTTTTATGTAAACCAGCCAACACATATTTTGTTCAGTCTAAATACCTTCCCATTAGGGCAACCAGTAAGAGTAGTGAAAGATAATTACAAATATGTTCTTCTGTTCTTTGTAAATCTTTTTACTACTATTTTCCCAGGTCCATAACAATCTGTTTCTAAAATATTGGAAAAAAAAAAAAAATATATATATATATATATATATATATATATAGTTTTTTTTAAACAGGTCAATATTGAGAAAAAAGGTTCTAAAAATCAGATTATTAAACATAATGCACTAAGGAAGGCAAAGAATAAACCAAGTTGGAACTAAAGGCAAGGAAAGGGCAAAGAGCCTTATTGACTAAAGGCTGAATAGCCATGTAAACTCTGAATTCACATCTATTAGTCTATTCGCCACCTTCCCATGTTCGCTTATTGAGCAAACTCTGCAATGTGGTGAATACACGTCCAATTTGGACGACCAAGATAGTCATGATCTTATGGAGCACTCTGGATTGCACAGGTACTTCTACTATTAGCTAATCTGTGCAGTGTGTCGAAGGAGCGAAAGCAACTAGGTGTACTCCTCTGAAATCACCCATATAACTTCATCACATCAGAATGGTGGAATTGGGGTATTGATGACAGGGCTCCGATGGGGTGTAAGGAGACTATTCAAAGGTGACTGTGACTAATTTAGTGTACTACTAAACATGAACTAGGGACAAGGTGACGTATTAACAGATGTATTATTCACTTATATACAGTTAGTGGGATATAGAGAGGATGATGTCACTGCAGTTCACTGGGGGAACTCACATCAATTTGCATGACTTCGCATTCTACCTCTGACAGACTACGCCACTCGACACATCCGAAAGGGATCGCCGCTGTCCACTTCAACAAACAAGTCTATGAGCCGCTTAGTTAATGAGAAGTGATTTTTCTGCATTTTTGTTGATGCAACTCGAATTGTAGTGAGGTGAATTCACCCTATAGTCAATTAGGCCCTTAGTGCCTACTTCAAGTGTTTGTCATTATGCTGCTAACAGGCTGGGATTGACATGATCATGTTTTCCCAATTCACGTACAAATACATTACTGGAAAGCAGAAAGTTATGTAATGATTGTAACAGCAGTTGTCTCTCTAATAAAGATTGCACTTCCAAAGCTTGAACAGGACAGCTACAGGGAAGTGGTGTTCCCACTGGGTGGCACATGTTTGTGGCAATAATAATAATAATGACGTACAACTGGTTTAAGAAAAAAGTATTTATTGACATACAAAAACATATATACAGTATAGACCTTTTAATACAAAGAATCATTTACAATATGTCCAACTAGAAACAGGCAAAGGTCTTGTTAAAGGCATGTTTGGGGACTACTTTGATGGCAACTGAACGCTGCAGTTTAATGGCTGGGACTATATGAACTCTATCTACCTTTACAACTTTGTACATACAAATAACTGGATGACAAAAAAGCTAAAATGTACACACCAAATCACTGCAAAATCTGTCAAAAGAAGAAAGTTTAAAGTACTACGGCATGGGCACTTTTACAAATGGGCTTAAGTGAAAATGGGGGCAATGTATCAAGCGGAGTTATCGCAGTAGTAAAAATAGGCGCTAATAAATAAGCTATTTACCTTTATAAGTGCGCCTAATGGTACTGTAACTGATTTTTACATAAAGGTGTTAGCAATTTGTTTGCTTTTACACCAATTATAGGTTTGTGTAAAAAAATGCTAGCAATTTCTATTTGTGTCCCAATATTAGCAACATGTTAGCAATATCCGTGAACAAATAGTAATTGCTAACCAATTACTACAAACCAGTCATTAGTGTAAAAAATGACGCAAAATAGGGACTGCTAACGATTGTTTACACAAATGTGTACCTGGTTGTCTAACGCCAGGGTTCAGCAGGCGTTAATTTTACTTCTTATAACAGGTCTTAAAATCCTTCTAACCTTCATAAATCAAGCGCGCCTGGTCTTAAACACGGATTTAAACAAAAATAAAACAGGCGTTGCCGGTGCAAAATGGACACAAAGTGAATGATAAATTGCTAATAAATGGACGCAAAGTCATTTCCCCCAATGTGTCAACATATATAAGAAGACATGCGATACCTTTATTTTGTATAAAGCATTCTGCAGAATGTAACTGGCAAATCGGTGAAAGCATTTCATTTCCATACAGAGTTATAAACCATGTTGTTCCTGCATTTCTCTATGGAAAACATTGTGGATTCCCAGATAGAATAGGATGCATGCAGAAAATTCAGCCAGCGGATACAGTTTATTATTAGTGATTAATTATCCAGAGTCTGTAATGCGGCTTGTCCACATTCTCCCAAATGAGAAAGCAATCTTCTGCAAGCCTCCCTGTATAAAATGTAAGCAATATCATGTAAAAACACTACTGCTTTTAAAGTGTTACTTACACACAAACCAAAGAGCAGTTCCTGCAGAAAGTATAACACAACAGATATAAGCCATATGCTTCTGTTACAAACACAGCAAAAAAAGAAGTGTTTACATTACCAATCTGGGAAAACTAAGATGAGCTGCCATTTTTAATAAAAAAAAACTTCTCACTACCAATACAGTAAGTTGCAGTTCAGCATAGGTGTACAACATGGGACTCTGGGAAAAAAACACCCCATACACTTAACTTGCAGGAAGTCTAACTATACCTGATTTAGTCTGTTTGCTGCAGGGATTTCTGCTCTGTTACATTATTTTCTCATAAGGTTGGAAGACACAGCTGGGGCTTTCCCCTATTACATTACAACCCAAGACACATGAGATCTTCATGCTAAACAAGTTTAGACTGCTCTTGTTTAAATAAAAAAAATGAAGTAGTGTACAATAGGAGATTAAAAACACTTTTAAAAGGAATGAAAGGTGACCCTAGCGAAGATTGCCAGATTTATCTTTTAGACCGGCAGAACGATATAAATGATAAATGAAGTACCTGCTACACTATAAAATTATCATTGGCCCAGATTATGTTCGCTTATACATAGTCCCACACACTGTTAGTTTTTTCAAACATACACTGTGCATACTATTGACTATTTTAAGGTTCATGCAACACGGATATTGAATGATTTCGACATGTGCAAACTAAATAGCTGTTTAGACGTTTTATTAGCAGCACTTTCAGAAATACATGTTTTTAAGATGATTTTATTTAAATAACTGCCTGTAACACTCAGGGGGTTATTCACTAAAGTCTGAATTGTTGAGTATAAGTGCAAATTTGCCAGATAAAGACATTCGCAATAGACTGCTACGGTCGCAGTCGCGACTTTTATGGGGATCCGCTGTTTGTGAATTTGACAGTCGAATTTAGTGAATAACCCCCTCATTCGTTTGTGTTACCTGCCAAAGTTTAAATAGAACAGATTTTATTGGTAAGGAACGAGTATTAACATAAATCCTTATTTTAGTTGTTATATATGCACCTAAGTAAGGCTTGAGATAGATATATAAATACAGAGAGAGAGCGTTTGCTCGCAAGGAAATCACATGAAAGGAATTATACTTAAGCATAATGAAAATGCATGCATATTGATTTTTTGCATAGGCTTTAAATGTCAGTCTGGTGATTGATGCATTGTAATATTTTCTACCTCAGCTTGGGACAGATCCTAAAATACAGGTGTTTGAGACAACCCACCATCTACTGCATTACAGAGACATTTGGATGCATACGACATAAGCTTTAATTTAGAGATCATAGGTTTGGATTATAAAATGCAGACTTAAGTTTACTGTAAAACAGCTAAAGCAAACACTTCCCAGTCTTGATAAATGTACCTTGAAGATGCATTTCTTCCCAGTCCACGTTTGTGTTCAGACTCCGTTAGACTTTGGATGATAGTGGGAATCAAGCTGGTAACAAGAGGTTGATCTAAAGCGGACAAAGTCTCCAAAATGCCAAAAATCTGATTGTCATATAACACACTGTATTCTTGTATAAACTGCCTGGGAATACAGAAATATTAAGAAAAGTTCAGCAAGACAAAGCATTCAAAATCAGTTACAATGTTTGTTTGTTTTTTTTTTATAGCCAATAGTGTGTGTAATTTTATAGCAGGGAGACAATGCATTTAGCGGCATATTTATTACAGGGTGAAATATTGACTATCTAGAAAATCTTTTTTTAGGAACAGATTAATTAAAAATAGTTTGTAATTTGATTTTGTAGAATTTGAAAAAGCCATATTACTTTAAGTAGTAAAGAAAGCAAATAGCACACTTAACTGACAGAAACAGAGCTGACATTTACTTTCATTCATACAATGCGCATAAATACAGCGCACATCTGCAAGAAACAGCACTACTTTTCCACTGGAGATTACGGCTCAAGAACCAAGAGGATACAACTGTTAATTAGCATGCACTGCATTGGTAAAACATCAAGATTATTATTTTATCACTCTGTATATTTTCAGCAGTGCCGTAAAATGCAGTGCAGTGCAGATTTATACCTGGGGATTATTCACTAAAGCGAGAATTCGACTGTCAAATTCTCAAACAGCGGATTCTCTTAGCAAATCCGAAACCATTTTAAAGTTGCGACTGCGGCAATATTCTCATTATAAAAAGACACGACTGACAGTAGCAGTCTATTGTGATTGTCTAGCTGGCGATTACACACCTATACGCAACAATTCAGACTTTAGTGAATAACCCCTTCAGTCTAAAATACGTTAGTAGAGTTTCTGCTTCTAAAAAATCTTAAATCGTTAATCAAACATACAAACACTTAATAAAACAAATTTAACAAGAGTCCAATAAAAAGCATCTTTCTTATAAAAAGAGTCCAGCTCAGTAGTTTTAAATATAAAAAAGGAACTGGGGACCTGTAGTTTTATCTTTAATTGAATAGTATGTACAAAGCACTACATATGTGCAACACATTTTAAATTTTCCCATGGGCACAGAATACTGAAAAACACTTTTTTTTTAATTCAGTGTTCAACAATGACATTTTCTATTGCTTTTTATCATGGAAAAAGCCTTAGAGGACAGGACACCAAAATTTCTCATTTGGATTGACATGGCATTGTTCATGTTACAGGCACTTTAAAGGAGAACTAAAGATAATAAATATTAAAGAGACATAATAAATATTTTCACTGCACTAAGACAGACTTCTCACCACACAAGATTCAGCCCGAAGCTTCGCCCACTTGTCAAATCGGTAGTCCAAAATGCTTCAAACGTCTTCATGTTCATTGTGGGAAAAGGGGAGAGCTCCCCTCAATGAACATGAAGGCGTATGAAGTCTTACGGCGGAGCTTCGGGCTGAATCTTGTGTGTGAAGTGTGATGAGAAGTCTGCCTCGGTGCAGTGAAAACAGCACAGTTCAAGCTGTGACTGCAACAATTCTTCTTGAAACTGGTTTTGAACAGGGGGCAGCCAACACCTCATCATTACAATAAATGATAAAAATAATTTATACAATGTAAGTAATAAATTGTTGCTTATAATAATGAACGGTTGCATAAATAACAACAGTAAAAGTTTGATTTCAGCTACTTACTTTAGGATGCAAAACAATGGACTCGCAGCCTCCCCTGATTGTGAAGTTTGGCAGCCTTCTACAATACTCTGAAGAACTTCTCCTGAAATTTTTTTTACTGAAATAAAAATTATTATTTAATGATTTGATGAATTGTTACCATGATAGTGTCATACCATAAAAATTAATCAATGCAATATTTTTTTTACTGAGACATCGAAACAGAATTCTGATAAGGACCAGTTTTGCTGTCAATTTTAATTTCCCGGCATTTACAATTCCCCTGATTTATAAAGGACCAATAAAAATGCTTCCCTATCTAACTAAATTATCAAGAAATAATGATCAATTTAAAGGGGTACACTCTGCAGTGTTTTCATATCAGGCTCTCCTTCCATTACAGATCAGTATTGACATTCTTTTTTCAATAGGGAAATATTTTTCAACTGTGGTAAAGTGACAGGAACAACTCCATAGGGAATAACAGGTTTTACCAGGCTGAAGGAGGAAAATAAAATAGTCTTAGAACAGTATATTAAATAGACAAAATCAAATATGTTGTTAAAAAGGCCTTTTCTTCTACATTAACTAGTCAAGAAACTTTTTGACTTTAGTAATATGCTTCTAAATATCTTGATGTAAAATATAGACTATTTCTGTGTGCTTTTTGACTTTTTCATGGTAAGGCATATGCTGTGTCTCAGAACTCTTAATTATTTAAGCACCACGTATCCTTTTCTATTTGCTAAAAGGGACACTTCTAGCAATAGATGAAAAAAACAAGCACTTGGAGCAGAGGCTTTCAGTTAATCCTAGCACTTCCTATTACCTCTATGCAGGCTGTGACTCGTGTGCAGCACTTGGATTACTAAAGTAGCTTTTGCCTCTGAGCTGTTTAAGCAGATTTTCTACAGTCTTTCAGAGCTGCATTTCACAAAGTTTGATAAAGCAAGTGAAAGTGAATTTTAATTAGTTTCAGGAGGGGGGAGCATGCTCAGCTAGTGAGCATAGCCCTTTACTTGACTGAAAACCTCTACTCCAATTGCTTGTGTTTTCTTAAATTACTATAACTATTCTACAAAATCAGTTTAAAATTGTAATTATTAACACTCGTACTTTTTTTTTCTTTTTTACAAGCTGTACTGTCCCTTTAAGGCGTGTGGATAAAGGTATACATATTGTGATTTCAAGAAAAAAAATATAGAAAGCCTTTAATGTATTAAAGCCTCATTTGTTGTGGGGAAAAAGGTTGTCCCTTAAGGAACAAAAAACTGTTCCTAAAAATATGGACCATAAAAATTCTCATTTAATTTTAGGCACAGGGTTACAAACATAAAAATCCCTTTAGTTATTTATTTCGCTCTGTATATTTCAGGAATTAAATTTCAATTATAAAACGTATATGAAATTGTTACCATACAGAGCAATCCACAGCACTATTATTTATATAGATTAAGATGAAGGAATGCACTCCTGGGACTTGCAAAATAATTCCTTGTTTAGATATTTATTTTAAAAAAGCTACCAAGTATCCATTAAACATAGTCAAAAGTGATTAATGTTTCAGCCCCCTTTCTCTTAGGGACTTTTTTGTTTTTGCTTTGTCCTTTAGGTGATCTTAAGACAGGGGCTTTTGTCCATTTTTAATGGATAAATAATAAAGAAATTGTTTTACCAAATGCATGATGACACCTCTCACAAAAAATGGCTCCAAATAGAATCCACACTCACCAAGCCACACATTCTTAACGCCAATATATGGCTACTTGACAACTCCCACCTACACCAAATCAAACTACATCTTACCAGAGACTTAATTGAACTATGACACAAAGCCCACCTCAAAAAGTCTTTAAAATCCTCAGTAACCCCTGCTGCAATGATCGATCTCTCCTGAATTACCCCCTAAAGAGTTGAAGTACCCTTGCGAAGCTTCTCATCACTTTGCAGAGTCGAGTACGCGCTCACTGGTCTCCTGCAAGTAGAGATCAGCGAACGCTTTAAAGGTACTTCGGCGAGGCGCATCGAGTGGTCGCGAGGTGAGCCGAAGTACCTTTAAAGCATTCGCTGATCTCTGCTTGCAGGAGACCAGTGAGCACGTACCCAACTCAGTGAAGTGATGAGAAGCTTCGCAAGGGTACTTCGATCTCTCCTGAATTACCCCCTTTATCTTATGTAATCCCAGAACTCAACACTACAACTTGGAGGGACAAAGGGCTAATCTACATCAGCCAACTATTCTCCAAATCCACCCTTTACTCCTTCCAAGAACTACAAAATAAATATGACCTACACAAATACGAATTTTATAAATATCTACAAATTAGACACTATTTAAACTCCCAAAGGCACAAAACACCCTGGACTAAACCAACCACATTTGAAAACCTATGTATCAATTCCCCACAAGGTAAAAAAGGGGATACCATCTTGTCATAAACTACTATCACAGCTTGATACAACTGACAAATCCCCCCAAATGCAAAGACGGGAATTAGACCTAGGGAAATCATTCACGATAAACCAATGAAACAAGGCCTTCATCCTATTAATGCACCATTCCAAGTGTGCCAACCACATTGAAAATCCCTACAAGTTATATGCAAGATGGTACTTAATGCCTTATAGATTGTCTCTAATATACCCAATATAGCCAATCTAATAATAGAGGCTTACTAGTTTTAAAGCGTACAATGTGGCGTCATGAAGTAGCCACCTCATGAATATTCATGAGCGGTGGCGTGCGCAAAGTCCATCACTAGTTTTCAGTCATGAAAACCCATACGCGCTCTTGTGACCCGGCATTTTCCTTTTGTGGCCCAGTACCGGGTCGCGACCCACCATTTGGGAAACGCTGCTATATATATTATCTAGATACATACCCTGAGGTTCATTGACCAGTATAATGCATTTAAGTAGAGATGGAAGAAGAAATTCGGCATCAGATGTATCAACTAATTTAGTTCTTTGGAAAACATCAAACACAAAAGAAAGAACAGAGGCCAAACGAGGTGGTGGGGCATGACCTCTGAAAAGCAGGTAGTTTTCACTGCAAAGAAAATGAATGGTTAGAACCGATGCTGTAATTTAAAATTTTAACATGATTGGAATTCGAAAAATAGAAACTAATCTAAAATACAATTTTTAGTTTCAGGTATATTTTGGGATTACTCAGACAAAAATACAAGATAGTCCTCTTTTGCAATAAGTTTATTTTCGTGAAATGCGCATTTTGATCAGATGTGGAACCAATGGGGTTATGATTGCAGCCAGCCTCAAGCCCCCAAGGGAGAGGGTGGCTTGGGGGAAGATGACCTCAGTACTGATCCTTCACTGGTCTCTGGAAAGGCTAGTTACTCTACTGTATGAGATTATAATTAGTAATTCATCTGGGGAACTGCACTGCAAACTACTACTACTACTATACATGACAATTATTTAGCAATCAGAAATAAAAGAGATAAGTCAATTATTCTTTGCCAACATTTTTACCTTAACACTTGCATTGTTGTTCTTCTGAGATGTAACGAATGCAGGCTCTGTGGAGAATCACATAATGCTAAAAGCATGGGGTGGGTCCCTACTACTGCAACAGAAGGAGCACTATGGAGGAACCGCCCAAAGTACTGAAGAATTATGGTCTTTAACTGTTGTTTAACATAAGCAGCTTGGGACTGAGACTGACGAGATATGATGGACAAGCCCTAAAAATAAAAATGTAGAAATATAACATATGGTAAGTATGACTGTGTTACTCATCACCTCTACTTTTAATTCAAATTTTGGCAAAATTTAATAAAGTCGAAAAGATTGCTGTATTTCATACTGCGATATCGATAATTTCGACAGAAGAAAATTTTCAACATTGCAATATCGAATAGTAATTTATACAATGATAAATTTAGTTTACTGCAATTTTGAAAATTCGACAGATGAAGAATTTTTTTCAATATCGTGATATTGAAAACTGAAACATTTCAATCTGTTTCTATGGAAAATTCACAATATCGATAATTTCGACGGGGGAAATTCGATTGAAACTTTTTGATAATTATCAAATGTTTTTTATTGAATTTTTCGATCGACGGGTCGAAAAAGGCCTTTTCAACTTTAATAAATTTCCAAAGTGTGCATGTTCTTAGAACGAATCATGGCAGGGGAGGTGCAGCAGCTGAGATGACTGCTCTTTAACGATCAGTTCAGAGCGATGAAGTTGGCTGGAAAGGTGCCCTGAACAAAATCAAACTGAATCTATGCGAGTTCAAACTGAGGCTCCTACAAAATAAGATTCTAAATCCAACTGGAGAATCCTCAGTGTAAATATTTATTCAATTCTGAATGCCACCACTCAATTTTGCAAACCCCATACCAATATCATTATTTTACGAATAATCTGTAGCGGCCGTTCAGCTCATTGCTAGAAAGATCCTCCTAAAGAGGAGGGCACCTTTGCTGCTGCGTCGATATAAAGTGATTTACAATAATGGGGATCATTTAGGGTTCAGATAAGCAAAACTGTGATGTTAGAAAAAGGAAATCAAATGACGAGTTAATCTAAAAGTCCTATTGCACACTTGTCCCATACCATTCCACACAAACCAAGGTATTTTTGAACTTTAAAAAACTTGAATTCCTTTGCAAGTTAAAATAAAGTCAAGGTTAGTAGAAAGATTATTTGGGTTATTAGGTACAACATGAGAAAATTAAATTACTTCAATTTTCACATTTACAGGAGAATTGAAATTCTTGTAAGACTAGGGGTGATTGTTGTACATGTGAGGTCCAAATATACTTACCGATGCTGCACTTTCTTCCAGTACTGAGATCCCCATCACTTCCTGCTTCCTCTTCTGCACTGCCTTTGTGAGACTGCTCAGAAGCAGTATTATAACCCAATACTGCTTTAGCACTTGCTCACATCAGTAATGCTAAGAGGAGGTGTGAACCAGAAGGGGATAGCAGCACTGGAAACGGAATAAAAGAAGATTGATAATCCAAGAAGCAGAAGGAAGTGCTTAAAGAAAGAGCAGTGCTGGTAGGTATATTTGGACATCACATGCAGAATTACCACTAGTCTAATGTGCACTTTAAAGCAAAATTTTCTAAAGAACGAAGATATATTAATGTCAGTTAGGGCATATCAACTAACAATATCTCAATGCTTGGGTTACCTCTTTGTAAAGGAAACAGACACTGGTTTTACGCAAAATCAGAAAGAATCATTTGTGTTTTGGTTCCAGGGTATAAAATAAGAGATGATAATATCTCATAGGGTTTTGCATTTACTTTTATTATGTGAAAGGTAAAACGCACATAAATGACCTATCTTTACCTGAAGAAACAGAGGTAAATTTTCCCTGATAACAGAAAGCATGGATGGTGGTAAGTCTTTATCTTGCTGAAACAAAGCATTTGGTAAAAGCAGGAAATCAATGATGCGGAACAGAAGCTGCTGTGCCTTGGACGTAGCCAGCATCGGTGCCCAGTACCTCACTATGCAACCTGTAAATCAAACAGAAACACACTGAAACATTAAACACCCACTGCCATGTTTATATCCGCAGGACGTATGCAGCAATGCAGTATAAATCAAAGGCAAAAAAGATCACCGAGACAGCCTTTCAAAACCAATCAATGCAAACTATTTTAGGCTAAAAACACACCAGCTGTCTTCCAACAGCTCACTTGGCTTGCAGGTTGGGCGCTTATGAAATATGGAGACATTACTTTACATTTCCGCTGCTGTTGTACTTTGACAATGAAAAGGTTGCTTGAGAGATAATTACTCACCCATGGTCCTGTATGTAATCTGCAGTCCTTCAGGGGGTGATTTCTTTGTCAGATACGGTTTGACATATTTTAAAACATCCCCTAAGTAAGACTGACATCTTAACACGGTGGCAGACTTTTCCATCAGAGTCTGTAGGTCGCTATACATTATGCCAGCTGCCTATATACAGAAAAAAAAAAATTTCTTGCAAAAATGTGATTTAATATTAACAAAGATAATTAGTTGTTGAGCAACCCCAGTGTACCCTTAATTTGGGGATCAAACTCCATTGGCTGTAAAGAATGACGCTGGGGTCAGTCACTGAAACGTCAACTTTAGTCATCTATGAAATACTGGCAATGCCATTATATTTCTTAATATAGCTGAAGCATGCACTTATAATGTCCACTAGATGGTGACTTGATCAACAGGCAGGAAAATTCTAAAACAGTGGTTCTCAACCTGGGGGTCACAACCCCTTTTGGGGTCTAATGACAATTTGCCAGGGGTCGCCTAACACCCCTTGGAATTGTTGTGGATTTTTGGTACAATTTTAAAGTTGTGACTTTAACAATATTTTATATAGTGAAGTTGCGACAATATTTCTATAGTAAAGTCGCAACTGCGACAATGTTCCCATATGATTATGTGAATATTGTTGCAGTCATGGATAAAGGGTCATGGGAAAAATAGGTTGAGAGCCACTGTTCTAAAAGAACGCTCCTTTAAACTGCACACTTGCCCGCTTCTGATTGAAGTAGTGCTTGTATACTGAAAGAACCGTATTCTGTATAACTGAAAAATGTTTATTAAAAACTCAAGCAAGTTTTCCTTTATTTATCTCTCATTAACTTGGCCACAAGAGTGCTGTTTCATTTGAGTTTGTCAGAAGTACAAACAAAGAGAAAATAAAATAAGCATATTTTGTTTGCTTCATTCCTATATTTTTTTCATGGATCAGGTTTTATTTCACTCATTAGAGAAGGAAATATGACCCTCTCTTTTGCATAGTAAGAAATACTAATGTACATTTGTAAGTCCTGCAAAATCCTGGGTCTTGATTAAAAAAATATCCCTATTAAATCTTTATGTTAAAAACACATATACAAAATCCAGTACAAAAACATATATTAATCATGATCAATGTTTGAGCTATAGACTTTTTAACTTTGTTAAGATCATCACCAATTCATCCTGGGATTTAAAGAAAGATTGAAAGAATTCAAACACCCAAAAAAATAACAAAAACATTTCTATTTACACACAGTTTAATACTACAATCTTCTGAAACGCATGGACAATTGCAGATACTTCTATAGCAACACAGACATTTAAGCTGCATGACAGTCTGCTTCAAACATAACGTAAAACACATCACAAGCAAAGAACTCTCTCTATCACAATCCTCTGGAATGTTTGATGGGATCGTTGCTACTGCTGTTGTCCTACAACTCCCATGCTGTCTCAGTAGTTGGATTAAGGATCAAATATTACTGTTATATTAAAGTATGCAGTGAAGAAAAAAAAAACAACATTCAAAATATGTGTAAAAGAATACACCTTAAATGTGCAGAGATTTTTTTTTTTTAATTTTGTTCAGCAATAGATTTTAAATGTAGCAATATGTAAAGTAGAAAAAACTTCAGTTTAACGATGAAACGTTAACAAAAAACCAAATTAGATTCCTTACTTTAATGAACTGGAGAAGAGCACTTCTTGGTTCTAGCTTGTAAGACTGAGGGAGAACTTGTCCTTTGGATAAAAGGTTTTCGACTTCTGGAAGTCTGAAAACTAATCTGGTCAATTCCACAAGTTGTTCCTTGAATAAAGTATCTGTGAAGATGATAATGACAATGAAGAAAAGTTTAACTTTCTTAAATCTAGCAACCAACTCACTATTAATATGAATATATCGCATGGATATATATAAAATATACAGCACTTACTCAGCTCAGCGTCCATTTGTAACGGCTGATCAATATACATTTGCAAAACACATCGAATCCAAGTTCGAACAGACTGCGCTTGAAAAGAGGAGTATCCAATGCCAGAGAAAGTATCCAATACTTCACTGCAGAAAACGCACAAATTCAGTAATACAGCATCTAGAGTCTAACACAGGGGTGGGCAATTAATTTTCCCAAGGTGCCGCATGAGAAATTGGGATGGTTTTAGAGGGCCGAACTAATATAGTTAACCCCGTTTTACACAATACTTCAGACCTGGGCAAGGGGCGGCCTGCCTCCTGTCTCTGACCGGCTCGCCTGCCCGTGCTGCCATTACAGGGCCGACTGTCCGTAAGACACTGTAGCTGGCGGGTGCCCAGTGAACGGAGACAGCAGGTGGGCATAGCCAACATAACAGCACCTGCCAGGGAGTAAACCGGCACATATGCCATCTAGTTCTCCTTGTTATTGAACAAAAGACAAGAAGAGGAAAGAAACCTGTATGGTGCACTCAAAATTTATTCGGATGTGAAAATCTTAATAATAAATGACAATAACAAAACGCAAAGGAAATGAAAAGGTTAAAAAACAGTTAGAAGCCTCCCTTAGAGGTGACAACCGAGCAGCTGCGATAAGTATAAATATATAAATAAATAATTAAATAAATATCTCAAATAATTTATATATATTTCAAGTAATGGATAT
>WMED01008116.1:0-17146 GCA_019650415.1 Pipa parva | reverse complement strand
GAATTTCATGATTGCACTATTTCAAATTATTCTAATTCGTTGACCAGCACTTGTATAGTCGACAGTAGCAGCACAGCCACCTAATTCACCACTTTAATCTGGTGAAGTAAAACTGGTGAATGCAACACAATACAACCTTGTTGAATTTGCTACTGTGACAGACTCCAATGATTGATGAATAGGTGCATTACCTGTGCACATGTATGCAAAGTGGTGCAAAGTGCTCAATAAGTCTGCGACTGTCGATAACTGTAAAAAATTGGTCGCAAATTCGTCACATTGCAGAGTTTGCTGAATACCCAAATATTGGAACACGGCGAACAAATTTGAACCGTTCCTTTATGCAACAATTCATTCTTTCATAAATAAGCCCCTCCTGAATCTGTAACTGACAAGGTGGGGCAATGGGCCTGTTTTTATACATGCGCTTGAAAGTCTGCAGTCCATGCATCTAAGCTTCAGTAAAAAAAAAAAAAAATGCAATAAAATATAAGATGTTATTTTATGTTTTGCTCCTTAACTGAAAATCTAAATTGATAGAAACATTATTGCATTACTGTTTAGTATTCACCGTGTCAAGATGTTTTGAAATGTGGCAAACAAATGATTGAAACAGCCAGGTGATCATGCTTCTCTGTGCTGCTTTAGAATGTAGCTTTTTACATGGATTTTCCACTCCTTTCCAATGTCAAAGTTGGCTGGCGAATCAAAGTTCCATTCAAAATAATTTCATGCGCTCATGAGCCAGTTACAGTCCTGATCCAGGCAGACCTTTGCTTTTTTTTTTACCTGCAACAATATCTTAAGTGAATATTAAGATCTTTTAAAAAAAAAAGCCATTTTTGAATACTTATTTAGTATGGAAAATGGTAATAAGTATGGCTTTGAATTGCTGCGGTTACAGTGCATTTACTTTTATAAACTTGCTCAAATCACTTTTATATGCTACCCTAGCTGCATAAACAGTCACACATTGCTCACCAAGGCATATTATGAGCAGCATTTAAGTGTTTTACAGTAAACTCCTAAAATAGGTAGGGGGGATTCTGTTTTATTTCCTTGTGCCTAGAGAAACATAAAGTGGTCATTTGTTTTGGGGTTGCTGAAAAGCCAGTTATTTAAAATCCGAGAAAAAAATATCCTATTACCTGTACTCGGTGCCTAAATGGCGCTGATGTGAAAAGATAAAAGAAAGGGAAATGGTGAATGATCAACAAACACCTTTGGAACATAAGATGATGAAATACTAAAACAAAGATAAACTGCTATAATTTGTCCGAGAGACTGAGGCTATACATCAGTGTCCCCATGCTTTAAATTACCCTAGTATTGTTTGATAGCTTTTCATGGCTCAGTACCTACACAAACATATGACTTGCATTTCTAAAGTGAAATTTCTGGGTATTGCTCTATACAGAAAAGATTCTTAAAGAAGAACTAATGGACCCAAGCCATAAATGATATGGCAAAATGACAGGGACTGCCACTCTAATCTGCTATACTATAAGGCAGCAAGTGCTGCAAAGAGCAAAGGACTCCTGGTTCCACTATCGTAAAGCCCCAACGTTGGATCTTCATTAATATGCTTATAAACCCCGATAGCTCGTCACACGTAGGGGGAAATG
Organism: Pipa parva; assembly: GCA_019650415.1. Taxonomy (NCBI): domain Eukaryota; kingdom Metazoa; phylum Chordata; class Amphibia; order Anura; family Pipidae; genus Pipa; species Pipa parva. The sequence goes on along the minus strand of WMED01008116.1, from coordinate 15,521 downwards.
TTTTATAGGTCATATCGACCTATTAGATTTACCAAGTTCTAGTTATATTATGTGCAGAAGCACAATAACACAACATTAAAGAATTGAATTGGTGTAAAAGTGGTAAAGTAGGGATTATTTACACTACTATTTTTTTTTTTTTTTTTTAGCTATTTTACTTATTTAAATAGATTTGAACTGTGCATTTTTTTGCCAATACATTTTAATGTCAACTTTTTCCAATCTGATTAACTGAAAACTGTTCGCCAATGAACTGTCATAAATGATCATTTCCATTGGGACAGTGATGAGGTAGAAACCAGAAAATCTCATCATAAATCTGCAGTAAATCTTTATTTATTGAGTATAAAAAATGAAAAAGGTACTCACAATATAGAGAGAACAAATGAGCGTTTCCTTAAAATGCAGGCCACAAAGGACAAAAGTGCACAAGTAGCAATAACACAGTCCAAAAAGATCCAATGCAGACAAGATAAGCGCCGGGGCCTGCATTTTAAGGAAACGCTCATTTGTTCTCTCTATATTGCGAGTACCTTTACTACAGTAGATTTACTGCACTATGAAAGACCTTTTGTATTTTATATGATTTCCTGGATATCGGAGATGTTTTTTGGAGCATCTAGAAGCGGCATATGAGAAGTGTTGCTGTTTCTTTCCTTTTTTGGCTTGAATGAATATATGAGAAAGGATCAAAGAAGGTTGTTACAACTCTGTTATTTGCCTGTACCATTCCTCTATCTGGTGAGCATTTAGCACGGCCATTTGGTCGTCGAGAGTGTTTTTCACATATTGGCGTTTGCATTCATTTTCTGCACACTTATCATCTATCACCTACTGGGACTTTTTGTACTTCCTAATGATTCTCAATTTGTGATGATTCGGCACTATTAGTGCCCTTTTTTTTTTTTTTTTGCGCTTTTTCACAGATTTTGTTTTTGGTTGTGACAAGTTGGAGCCTGGGAAACACTCCGTTTAAAGAAGAAGCAGCAAATTTAATATTTCATGTTCACTGACTCGTTTGGACTCTTTAATCACATATTCATTCATTTTTTTTGTACAAAATAAAAACCAATAGACTGTTTGTTCAAGGATGTTCATTTATCAGGCGTTACAGCTCTGTTGATTTGTGTATGTACTAATCAGCTTGGTAAATAAGTGTTGATTCTTTACAGCATTTATATACCAAACTGATTGGCATGCTCTTATAATAATCAACATAGTTAATAAACTTAGGTATATTTATACAGGACTTTGAGAGTCTTTAAAACCAACCTATTTTGTTTTCAGGCACTCTTGCATAGATTTAGATGTTTTTCAGTTGAAGTACTGTAAATATTTTGATTACAATAACAAAGTAATGAAGTTTCATTCTTAAAGGCAGGGATGCATCTAAACCTATTCTGCAAGCATAGACATTCAAATGAACAGGGGGTTCTGTTTATATTACAAACACTCACATCTGCTGGATTCAATAGCTTTGTAAAATAAGGGGATCGGGCATTCATATGTGAACTGAAATTAAATCCTTAGTGGAAACTCCATTTCAATACAGCATTAAATACACAGGAAATTCTGTTGATCTCCATATGTTTAATGCATTTGTATATGATGAAAATAAATTGCAAATGTAACAATATAACTTCACAATAATTCCACCCTGCCAAAATTCCAAATTTCTACGCATTTTAAAAACTTTTTGTTATGAGCTCTATCTAACAAGGGGGGAAATATAGCTAGCATCGTTACTTTGCTATTGCAAGCTGGTCGCAGACCATTTTTCCTTGGAGTACATTTATGTAAGACTTTAAAAAGTTTGTTTTATTATAAATAATACAAGGAAAATCATCTCTGCATAAATAAGAAGAACACTGTTGATGGGAATATAGGGAGACTAACTATGTACAATGTTATTGTGACATCAGACCTGGTTTGGTAAACTGGGAGGATCTCAGAGACAATCTAAGCTCCCAAACCTAATGAAAAGTACAGCAGCTACATCTCTGCAGGACAGCAGTCTGCTGAATAATAAATACCAATTAAAAACACACATTGCCTTTATTCGTTTTTTGAAAGCAACTTCAACATCGAAATTAAAGCAAAATGTAGAAACCTGCAGTTATCCCAAGTCACATCTGAACTAGAGAGTAAATGAGAGAAAGTGCATGGTATTTCACAGTGTTAAACATAGAATAAAAAACAATAAATTGTAATGTTACCATTTCATAAGCAACTCTCAAAGTAAATGTTTTTGGTACTTGCATTTATCAAGTGGGAAGAATGCAAAAACGTGTATAACCAAGTAAAAATAATGGCAAGTGATCTAGTTTTACCAAGTCTATATAGTAGCAGGATTCTTTTTTTTTTTTTTTGGAGTAATGATCATTTTTTTTTTATTTTTAATAAAGTTATTAAAGATAAAAAAATAGAAATGTGTTCCTAGCTTTGCAATGGACTGAAGCGTAGAAAGCGTCCTGCAATGTAGATCCCTTTATACCAACTGCAATGCTTCAATATATGTACTACAGAACACCAAAATGAGTGCACTGTAGCCAGTATATAAAGTACCCAAAATAAAAGCAGTACACAGGCTATAGCAAGATAAGGAGGTTACACCACAAGACAGCATTTTTTCTCCATTTTCCAGTCCATTCCAATTAGCTCACCTACATGCAAATCACCCCACTGTTTTGTATACAACTAGCCTTAGCACTGTTTTCTATGAATTGTTTGCTTTTCAGGCATCCCACTGTGTAATGCATTGCTGCAGATATGGACTGTGTCAGGTAACCAGCCCTACAATTACTTTCTCGTTACCTCTTCTCCTCCTAGACCCAGAATGCACGAGGATCAGTTACAGAGCATTCTAGATGTAAGGCAGTCAAGACCTACGATTCATCCCAATTTTTTCAGTAACTCATTGTTAATGTTGGACATGTGTAGAAGGACAAATAATGCTGGTGTAAATTAATATGTATTATATATCCCCATTTACTAAGTATGTGATAAAATATTTTGATACTGTGCATGTGTGTATGTGGGGGGATTCAGGGAACATATACAAGTAGAACAACATGCAGTGCTGTAGTTTGCAATAAGAAATAATATGGTTCATTGAATAACATGCTCACAGAGGTCTCTTTTCCAGTCATAAAATTATACACATTGTAATTTTAAACATATCTAAAATGATGCTTGTCTTCTTAATAAGTTAATATTTTACACATTTATACACAACGCACTGGGCAAGTGTACAGTTCAGCCACAGGAAACTGCTAGTGGGAACTTAATATCTAGAACCTGTACCCATTCCATTGCTTAATAAAAAGTCAGTCCAGGTGTTGCAAATCCCAGTTAAGCCTTAAAGGTTTTGTGGGTGCTGACACTAAAGTTTTCCAGTAGACATTTTTAAAAGAAAAGGAATGTGACATTTAACAAGTCTGTAGCATTTTGGCAATATTATTTTTCTGATTTGCATGCCAAAGGAGCATTTTAAGTTAGGATCCCTTAGGGGGTAATTCACGATACTCCGAAGTGAGGTGCGGAGTGTTCGCCTCACTTCGGAAAGACAGATGCGCTCGCTGATGTCCTGCACGCAGACATCAGCATGTGCATTAAGGGGATTCCAGTCTCAGCGAGGCAACTCTTTTGCTCTCGCCGAGACTGGAATCCCTTTAATGCGCTTGCTGATGTCCGCGTGCAGGACATCAGTGAGCGCATCTCAGTCATTCCGAAGTGAGGCGAACACTCCACACCTCACTTCGGAGTATCGTGAATTACCCCCTTAATCTTTTAGAAAAGCAGTTGTTTTTATCATGTGAAAAATTGGAGGCATGGGCCATTAGGGCTGCATTTAATGTGAAATGCAACAAGTTAAATTAAAAGTTAGCCATCACTGCCTTGTTGAGTGAATCCAGGGGAGTATTGATACAGCATTGTTAGAGACACAACTGCTTCTTCTAAGCTTTAGCTTGGAAATGGAATGACAGCATAAAGTGCATTAGGAAATACAATCAAAACCTGGACTGACAAAGTCTAGATATAAAGTTAAAAAAAAAAAAATATCATATGCTAAAGTATCCAACAAAAATATTTACAATAAATAAATAGACAAAGCTTTGTTGCAGGTTTTCTCCATGTGATCTGATATTTTGTCCATGCATGGGATCTAAAAGGGAAGGAACAAGAAGAAAAGAAAGTTAATCAAAGGATGCGTTCTACAAGTGCATAGAGACTTCCTGTTGTTTCACTACCTGCCACTCTTGCTTTACTGGAGTCATGCAGCCTGCTATAAATCACAATAGAAGCATTTTCAAGCAAGGCAGGTGTATGACTTTCTATAAATGGGCCTATTCGCTTTTGAAATACTTTAGGCACAGTTCTATATTTTTCCTGAAACCATTGTTTACAGCTCATAAGAGACAAAAATATCAATATGGATGGAGTATCAATACATATCAATCATACAGATATCCAATACAGTAAATCTGAAGAGGAAAATTAAAAAAGTCTGATAGCAGGAGATGTAGGGAATGGAAGGATTGCTAATGCTTTATGCTGTGCTGAAATGTGCCCTCACCACAGTCGTCGAATCCAGAATTGAAGCAACGAATGGTACCAGACCAACATCTACACAGTTTGCAGCCCTTCTGGATCCAGTCCCCATGAGAAACATCACCACAGTTTCTGAGAGAGAAAAAAACAAAAAAAAAAACAACAACTTAGATTAATAACATATATTATAATACCCAGAAACTAAATGTCAGCTTCCTTAAATTAAGAGTTTTAATAATACCTATGCAAAACTGTACTGTATAATACTATCAAATTAGCACAAATCCCCTAACCCTGATCATCACAAAATGATGTGTTTATCATGTGGAAAACGCAAGTTTAGATATTCTACTTTTTTTTTTGCCTCTTAGAGATTGTGATCAAGGCCCTAGAGAGGGGGCTGGCATGTACATCATCCCTCTGTATTTTAACATGAATAAAATGGGATTTTTTTTTTTTTTTAATACTATTGATAGAGACCCAGGATTGAATTCCATAAATACATGTGCTTTGCTCTGCTTGTTTCCTGCATGGAACCCGGGCATATCAGATTTCAATTAAGAGGTGTGCAGAGACATTAAGGATTCTTTAATTATAATAAATAAATAAATACATACACTACATATTTGTATTATTTGGGTCAACCACGATAAAAAAGTAGTAATAATAACGGCTTGATTAATTCTAGGAGCAGATAACATTTTCTCTGTGTAGTACACAGAGTTAAGTAAGCATGCCTGCATTTACTATAATGAGTTATGAATGAGTTTTCCATAAACTTCACACTTACGCAGGATATTTTTCATGCTCACATTGCCGACCAGTAAACTCCACAGGGCAGATGCAGAAGACTCCCAAGAAACAGGTGCCTCCATTCTGACAGCATTTCTTGTTTAACTTCTTAGCTAAAGAAATCAAAATTCTATTTAGTAAATGAAATAAAGAAGTGGAATTCCCCCCATCGCTTCTCTTAAGCAGACCAGGGTGACATTTCAGAAAGGGATGATATCAGTAAAAATATTGTAACATGGTGTTATTTGTGTTGGCTTTTGTTATTGTCAGTGATTAAAATAAAGACAAAATGGACAAAGGAAATAAAAAAACAAAACACAGTGAAGCCATCCTATTAACAGCAGATTCCCTTAATAAACAATGGTGCATGTTTAATGCAGCCAACAGGCCAGACTGAATACTGTATGATCTTATATAGTTGTATCAGACTCTGTAGTTAGAATGAAGCCTTACTATAGGAGACAAATCCTCCCCTGAGCAATATAGGAGCTTACACAAGCAGAAATAAGTACATCTTGACTTTGAAAATGTTACTTTAACACATAATAAACACTAAAAAAAAAAAACAGTTAAGAGATACATATTTTCATTTGATTTGGGAATAGCCAAGTTTAGTGCTTGTATCCTACTTACTATCTGTGATACCCCAGAAAGGCAAGGTATCTGAGGATTTGACTGGATTCTTTCCTGCATTGCCACTGACTGATTCTTGAAGTAAACTGATATCAGTGCTCTTATTATGAGCCCTTAATAATCCTGCGAGATCACAGAGAAATCCAACACAAGATTCACCTGTTCAGAAATAAAAATATTAAAGAGCTGAAGTGTGTCTGACATTCAGTTTATTTTCCTTTGAGTAACAATATACAACCTATAACCTAGATACATGACAAAAGTTAAATCTACTTTTCAAATTTAAACAGACTAGATTATATATATATATTTACACACACATTCAACAAAAACCTGGGTCCTTATTGAAAGGTATGCAGCTTGGTACCAGGTGCATTTAAAGAGAGTCTGGGGGGTTTATTGTCTACAGTAAGAATTCGACTGTTGAATTCTCAAACAGCAGATTTTCATAGCAAATCTGTGACCGCGACAATAGTAGTGTCATGACAACAATATTCCCATAGTACAGTCATCACTGGGACAATATTCCTATTATGAAATCCCAACTGCCACAGTAGCAGTCAATTGGATAGTGCGTGACCGTAGTTAGCTGGCAAATTCACACCTTTATGTGACAATTCTGGGGTTATTCACTTAAGCCCGAATTGTTGCGTATAGGTGTGAATTCACCAGATAAAGACAGTTGCAATAGGCTGCTACTGTCGCAGTCGCATCTTTATAATGAGAATATTGTCGCAGTCGCGAGTTTATTATGGGAAAATTGTCGCAATCTTAATTTTACAAACTTGTTGAGACTTTACAATAGGGAAATTGTAGCAGATTTGCTATGGGAATTCGACAGTCAAATTCGCACCTTAGTCAATAACCTCCTCTGACACCGAGTGGAACCCTGCACTGCTCATAGCAATTCTCTGTCAATGTAATTAATGCACTAATTACAATAATGCACTAATATATCACTCTAATCAGTGCAAGGCACCACTCAGTGTCAGACTTGCATGAAATACACTTAGTACAAGCTGCATTACTTTCATGGTCCAGACATTGCACCAGACTCTCTTTCACCAACCTGGTGTTACAGCTAAAATAGCTGTATAAAAGATGTATTATTTAGATGAGCAAAAAATTTGTTACACAAATTCCGGAAAGAATCAAAGTAGAGAAAAAAAAATGTGTAAACAACATCAACTCTTGTTTTTTTGTATACAAAATAAAAAAATGTTCAAATCTATCCTTGCACAATTTCTGATCCAAGAGCCAAGTAACTCTCTGAGGAAAATACAGACTTTATAAACAACAATTTTAACATTATGAAATTGTCTTACCTTTACATTGTTTGATCATTTTTGTGGAGAAAATGTAGATGGCAAAAAACCTGTAAAAGAAACAAAAAAAAACAAACACTTTTTCATAATGCGACTGAAAAAGTGCATTGAAACTATAGTTTATCAGATTACATTAGACTAGACAGGTGTTAAAGGAGTTCTTGTTAAGAAAAATAACATTCCAAAAAGGCTTTTTATGGCTCGTTGATTAATGACAAATGTAAAGTGGGTCAGAATTGCCATTTTATATTAAGGTAAACATTTTGAAATAAATAAGACCAAGCTGATGAAATTCTTTTTTTTTTTTGCCATTAAAACCTTTCCGATCATTCAAATGTTCATGGTGTAAACTAAGAGTTTGCTTATTGTTTTGTGTTAACATTAGCTTTCTGAATTCCCCCTTAAAAACTTACCTTAAAAACTGCATATTTTCTCTCTATAAGTGGAAACAATCCTTCCTGGAAACCTGCAGAAAGCTTGTGATGGCAATGAACCCAACAAGGCAGTGCACAGACCTAGTGAACTCAATTAGCTGCTGCTTAATAGATCTGGAAAGTTTGGAAGGCATTAAAGAACCACACCTACTAAGCATAAAACTCTTAGGCAACATTAGCATCTTCATCAGTTCTTTTCTCCTTGGCCTTACCACTCCCATTGCAGTCTAAAGAAAGGCTTAGGCTGGCTTTTACATATGCTAAATATGCATACTCTAAATACTATGCTCTAAATGAATTAGTTCACTGGTGTAATTATACAGCTTCTCTCATATATATATATATATATATATATATATATATATATATATATATATATATATATATATATATATATATATATATATATATATATATATATATATATTATCTGAACAAATAATATATTATATAAATAATTATAACTTTATTTATGAACAATGTGAAATTGTAATGTTCATTGTCTCTCACATAATAACTTTAAAGATGCGCATCCATAAACTATGCATGTTAGTTTAGTTACATGGTTGTACACTCATCCCTCTAAAACCAAATAGAGCTGATATGCGCATGCTGTAGTGCTGATGTCAAGTCAGTTAAGGTGCATGCTGTAGAATAGAATACAATTGCTTTTAAACCCTATAATCCACACATGGATTACATGTGGGGGGAATTCACCAAAGTGTGAAGTGAGGTGCGGATCCTTCGCCTCACTTTGCACTGACTGTTATGCGCTCGCTGATGTCCTGCACACGGACATCAGCAAGCGCTTTAAAGGGATTCCAGTCTCGGCAAGGTGACTCGAGTGCTCTCACTGAGACTGGAATCTCTTTAAAGCGCTCGCTGATGTCCGCGTGCTAAAGACAGTAGACTGCTACTGTCGCAGGTTTATAACAAGAAAATTGTCGCAGTCACAACTTTACTATGGAAATATTGTCACAGTTACAATTTTCAAATTGTCACAATCGCAACTTTACAAAGGGAAAATTGTCACAGTCGTAGATTTGCTATGGGAATCCCTTGTTTGAGAATTTGTGAGTCAAATTTACACTTTAGTGAATAACCCTGTTCCAGCATTGAAAATAAATCTTAAGTTAATCCCTCTTTACGGTATCAAATAATAGTGTGCCGGGGTCCATGGTATCTCATACCACTATTACTGTATGGGTGGCGATGGGGCTCATGCCATAGAAGAGAGTCCATAGAACGCTTTCTCCTTCCTGCGGCTGTTCTTTTCTCAGTGGAGTAGGAGGATTCCAGAATTTACTAAACTCAAAAAGATCGTTTTCTACTTTTTTACTTCATTCGATGTTAAAACGGACGATTTTTTGATAATTTTTTTCCGATTGTAGCATTTTGATTGAATTGTTTAGATCAAAAAGTAGCCAAAGAGCAGTACTTTACATAAGTACTTTAGCTTCTTTTCGATTGAAGAAAACAATTGAAATAATTTGATCGAATTGTTTCAATCAAAATTTTTTCAATTGAAAAAAATTGGCCATTTTTACATCAAATAAACTTGAAAAGGTTGAAAAGGACCTTTTCGAGTTTAGTAAATTTCACCCAAATTTGTATGAGTACAGGAGTAGGAGGAAATGTTAAAGCTAATATAGGGATTTATATCCCATTATGTATAGAGGGTTGTGAAGCATATACCATGGGAGGGGGGCCATAGCCTCTATTCTGTTGCCCTTTGGGGTAGTGGGGGTACATGTTAAGGTAAGAAGGTCAATACTGACACAAAGAACCCCACTCCTTAGCTGAGGAGATTAGTCACTGTTATTTCCCAACTTCCTGGTGATGGAGGTGGATTTAAAGTGAAAAAATATAGGGCACTGATCCCCTTTTACTTTTACATATCCTGCACTTCCCCAGTAACTAATAAGTTAGCCCCAGCACAGTTCTATTTTATGAACGCAGTATGTCTCTGATCATTGCAATATAGTATAATGTGTATTGTGTAGTTGTTAAAATCATTTTAAATAGATGTTGGCATAATCAGTATTTAGGCTTGATACCGTATGTTTTCCAGTGCTGTGATTCCCTTTCTCTGAAGAATTTTTATCCTAAAATTGGAAGGTTACTGTGTCAGAAATCAAACACCATCAGGGCTATAACAGATTTGTGAAGTTTAAATAATTTCCCAGAGCATTACAGCTCTGTCAGATGCAGTCTTTCCCATAGTCCTCCAGGTTTCTAATCCCAAACTTAATACAAGCAGCCAATCATGGAGGTGCAGTATTAATATTTAGCTATCAGTACATTTTTTGTGCACAAACTAAATGATCACTAAAATCCCTATCCCATAAATTAATAGGTGTCTGCTCTATTTCTCTTTTAATCTACAGGTATTTTACTTTTGTTTTGAATTAGTTCCATTTGTTCATATTTTGTTTATCTTCTCCGTAAAACACTTTTCCATTTCAGATAATCATGATTTTCCAGTTTTCCTTTCCCTCCTGTATTTCTTTCAATCTTTCCTTTAGTTTTCTTCTTTCACAACCCCATTTCCTATTTTACTTGATCTTTGGTACATTTGTCTTGTCCCTTGAGGGCTCCCTGCACAGTTGTACCTTCCCATGTGGCCTTTCTGCATGGTGGACTGTTCAGGCAACATAAAAAGAATACTATGCTATGGCTGGGCAGAGGAAACATTCACCACCCAATCTGACTGTGCCAGAGTGACTTGTTTCATTTGTCAGTGACACATATACTAAATGAGTGCATATATGTAATTAGAGGAATTGCCTTCCAGTCCAAAGAAAAGTCTTAGTAATTCAGGAAAGTGCGAACTTACCTTCCGATACTTTGATTCACTTCGCCGAGACTGGTACGCGCTCCCTTCTCTCCTGCATGCGGAGATCAGCGAACGCTTTAAAGGTACTTCGTCTCAGCGAGGCAACTCGAGTGGTCGCGAGGTGAGACGAAGTACCTTTAAAGCGTTTACTGATCTCCGCGTGCAGGACAGAAGGGAGCGAGTACCAGTCTCGGCGAGGTGAATCGAAGGATCGCAAGGTAAGTTCGCACTTTCCTGAATTACCCTCTAAGTAGCAATCTGTATTAAATATAAGAGTTGTTGGCTGCCATGAGGCACAGGCATTTTTAAAACAATGTTTATAGCTCTTACAATGCTCTTAAATGACAAAGTCAGCAACATTATGATGTATATCACTTACAGGAATATTTGTCACTATAATTCTTTTGTGCTGAAAGCTTTTGAGAAAAGGACCTCAGTTATTCTAAAACCTTGGCATTTACACTACAATGTATCACAATGCTTGCGGTTTATTTACTGTGCTTGAACTTGATCCCATCAAATCCTCTAGACTGTTCTATACATGCTGCATAATAATGTTACTGCTTAAGCCTGCAATCCTATCCTTATTAGAAAATTAAGGAGAAAAAAACTTTAACTATTCATTAAAGTGCACCCGTCACCTCAGGATTATTACATATTTTATCAAAGTATGTGACTTTATAATGTAAATCAAATAATTAGGAACCAAAAAAACATTTGCATATTGAAAATACACTTACTTCAATCTCAGCCTGATTAGAAAACATAGAAGCTGTCATCTTCATTTTTAAATTCACTCAAACACTACAGGAACGCCCCGAAATCTCATGTGCACGTGCACGTGCACTATCATTATCAGGTTACACAGCATCATCCACTACACTGTGCACCATCCTCCACTGTGCACCTCCCCACACTGCGCATCTCCCCACACTGTGCATCCCTCCACACTGTGCATCTCCCCATACTGTGCATCCCCACACTGTGAATCCCCCCACTGTGTATCCCCCCACTCTGTGCATCTCCCCAGACTTTGACTGCCATAAGTGTCTAAACTGGTCCCATAGTTAACACACTGTAGAGTATGCAGAATACGCGAAGATTGGGACGCGCGAATGAAAGGGAATTCAGACCTTTACACAATTGTCGGGATTTTTACAAATGACCCTTATAAATATTTTTTCCAGCCTCAGATGGTGCCCACCTATCTTTTGTGTTGCCCTGAAACAGATTATCATATATATATATATAATATATATTATGTACATAATATTATATATTATATAAGGACCAGTTATATAAATATAAATCTTCCCCACAAGGAAGAACTAAAAAACAGAGATGAACAGATAGATATTAGATAATGTTTGTCCATGTGTACAGACAATGGTGTAAGATCAGCAATAGGGTCCCCCCCATGGTATAAATTTTGGACTGACCATATGGAGCGTGCGAAAGATGTGGCAAATGGTCTGGACAATGTAAATGTGTGAGTCCAGCTGTCATAGAGAACAATGCAATGTGCTTGCATGATTTAGTTTAACCTCAGACATAGATTTTAATGGAGATGCAGTAAACTTGGAGGTTTGAACCAATTTATTTTTAGTTTAATAATTTTTTTTTATAGTATATATGAATATACATAGCATTCTTTTCAACCATTCATATGATGTTACAGTAATGCCACACTCTATGTTTAGGTCTCAGGCCACAGGATCTGTATTAATTAATATTGCAGATATTTCTCTCATTACTGCAGGATTCAAGGATTGAAGCGCTGGTAATGATATTTTTGACCTGTGACAAGCAACAGACACAAAACATACCAGAAAAAGAAAGTCTGAAGGTTTGTACTATAAATAGAAAATATTCCAGATCTAAATCATAGGCATGTAAGTTTCAATAATGAATGTAATATGAATGGGTAAGTCAGTATTAACCTAATAAATAAAGGTGATATTACTAACCAATGGAGTACTATGCAAAAAAGCATCATTAATGAGGCATTGAAAAAAGGGTTTTCAGAGCTTTTTATTCCATATACTTTATTTCAATTATTCACATCTATTAAAGGCATCAGGAGCTACAAACTACAGTCATGAAATGTATTATAAAATGGATGGCTGAAAAAAATACTTAAATTATACATGCTATGCCAAATAATCTTATTAATCATGTTAGAAACCATAGTTTGTGCCTTCACAACAGAGATTTCTACATCTTTATACGTGCCATTGGTCACCAAACGCTTTAACATCCATTATGCTCTCTGCATTTTACTTTATGGTTTTGAGTAATTATTCTTTTTTTTTTTTAACTTCAATTTTGTTGAGATATTTTTCAAATGTTAGAAACTGTAATAGCGCTTTAAAAATGTCAAAGATATGCACAATGTACAGGTCAAAGAGAATAAAGATTAAAGGGGAACTAAAGCCTGTTTTATCTCAGGAAATACTAACTGATCAGGGTTTTATGCTGTTGCTGTCACTATCAATCTGATATTTTCTGCTCCCAGGTTTGATCAAGACCTTATGGACTATGCTGAACCAAGACAAAAGTATGATGCCTTTTCTTGGAATAAATTCTGGACAAAAGAGACTGTGGGCACAGCAGGCAGCATACGCCTGTCCAGGGCTACTTCATTGGGTCCAAGAAGGAGATGACAGAGCAGGTAATTATAAATTTAATTTTTATTTTTGCTTTCCTTTACAGGTTTATGGTGCAGGTTTAGTAGAGGGTCCTCGTGGGATGAAGGTCCAAACTAGGCCTCTCATCCCACAAACTAATGTAACACTATTGGTAAATATGGCAATTGCTGGGACTATGCAAGAACTCTAACTATAAGCTCGGGCAAGTGCTAAAACATGGGTTACATTTGTACACTCTACACTCTGGAGTGAGCCCTCGCACTGATTTGAAGGATTGTGGGTGCATGGAGCAGTACAATGCGGTGTGGTACATTGTAATAAAATATGGGTGCCAGGGACTTTAGTGTTTAAATGTAAACAACAATTTCTATTAACTTGTAGCACAAAATATAAAAGATGAGTAAGATAAAAGAGTAATAAAGATGCAGACACAAAAATGTCTTTAATACCTACATTCAATAAGTAGCTGCCCCTATAGGACTGCCAACCCAGGTTACTCACAATCAATGCCTGAATTGTGGCTCTTGCAGTGTACTGTATCTTTAAAAGGAATCATTGGATGTGCTGGCTCTTTAATGTGGACCTGGCTCTGGTCACTAGGACTGGATCCTTTAAGTAGCAGAACAATATGGGGCTGGATTCCCCTGCACAGCATAGTAGCAAGAACAAAGAGGATGCTGCAATTTTAAATAACAATAAGAGCAGTATCCCAGTTGGTAGGACTCAGGGGTTCTTTTTGTGGAGCAGGGTCCTTCCCCTGTGCTCCTTGTGGTTAGACTGTGCAGTAGCTAAGATGTTGCCATCCCTTTAAGGGTGCCGTAATGCTAAATGATATTATGCACAACAGGTAGGAGGCCCCAAAGGTAAATACTAGCAATGACATATTGTAAGGAATTTTTCATGAATAGGCATATTGTAGCAAAGTGATGTTATCTTTACATTCTGAGTGAAATGTTGCAGATATAGTTAATGGAATCCTGACCCCCATAATCCAACACTATGCCAGTATGCCTTAGAAAATTGATATTTCCACACATGATAAATACTTGAAGTGTTGTCCTATTCGTAGTGAAGTGATGTGTAAATACACAATCACCGGAATGTTGCGAACTGTGAGTGAATTTATCACATTGCAAAAAAAAAAAAAAAAAAGATCTTCACTGAATATGCAGTGAAGAAGTACAATAGTAGCAAATTGTGGTTAATTCATGCATCTACAGCACAACTTCCACTAAATATGCCCCTCGGTGTCCAATGTATCTGTAGGAGAGAATCCTTTATCTAGTGACTGCAGTTGATACTTTTCATTTTGTAGATGAGTATAAAAACAAGATGAAAGTTTTAGATTTCATGGTGTGATGGTATGTTCCACATGGTCAAACTGCATTAAACATTTTGGTCCAAATGTTGTTTCCCTACTGCAAGCTGGTTGTTTGTGCCCTTTGACCATAAAGTTCTGGTCAGTATTTCACAACACTTGAAACTAGTGCAGTATTTTCCGCATTAGTGAAATGACCCCCCGCTTTTTAATGGCTGGCTCCTGTGTCTCCTCCTCTGAAAACTCAGGCAGTTATGAATGACGAGGTGGCTGCGCCCTTTTGGTGGTTGCTTTGTGTTTTTTGCCCTCTCTTATTGCTTCATGAGATGTCCCCTCCTTCTCCTCATGCCTGACTCTGGCAATGTGTGGACTGGAACTATCCTCACTGTCCCTGCCTCTCCTGTGTGTGCCTTCCCTCCTCTTACCAGTGTCCTTGCCTCTTCTGTGTGTGCCCTCCCTCCTCTTCTCAGTGCCCCTGGCTCTCCTGTGCATGATTAACCTCCTCTCCTCACTGTCACTGCTTGTGCCCTTCCTTCTCTCCTGTCAGGATCCAGAGTTCTGTTTGCCTTTTTCCACTATCCCTAAGTATCAGTATCCATAGTCTTGTCTTTGTTCACTATGTATGTATGTATGTATGTATAATTTTATTTATAAAGCGCCACAAATTTACGCAGCGATTCAGCGTTACAATAGCGAGATAGCGATACTATCCCTAAGGCTATTTAAAGGATTCACACCTCCCCCTCCTTGCTCGTTTATCCCAGAACTTCCAGTAAGCAGATGTTATCTCTGAGCTAAAGAAAGACCTGAACTTTCTTCCTGATATGTTTAGTTCGCGTCAAAGCTGCTGTGCTATCTGATCCTGCCAGCCTGCCGTGAACTGTGACTTCCAATCTGGCAGCTCTTTCTTTACATTTCCTGGCCATTCACAGCCTTGCCTGTCAGCTGCATTTTCAGTCCAAGTTATTCACAGCCTTGCCTGTC
>WMED01008115.1:0-17147 GCA_019650415.1 Pipa parva | reverse complement strand
CGCAGGAACCCTTCTAAGGGTTCCTGGGAGGTGACGTCGGCCTTAAATGTCACCACGTGACGCACGTACGTGATGACGTTCGGCCAAAACGTCATCACGTGCGGTGCGATGACGTCAGCGCCGGGGGTCGCCGGAAGAAAAAGGTTGAGAACCGCTGTTCTAGAGGTACCTTCTTGTTGTACTTACCTGATGCAGTGTGAATGCTCCCTCGGCGTTCACAGCTCCTCCTACCTGGCTGTATTTTGTGTGCAGCGTATATATGTTGACAAAAATGCAATGGTCAGTGTTCTTTACGCAGTGTATGTGCGTCATATGCTAGCGTGACTAGAACAAGGCAAGTCCATAGGTTTGTGCGGCAAACTCTTTTTGTTTTTATGTGCGGCGTATAAAAACAAAAAAAGCTCGCCAGTGTGAACCTAGCCTAAGGGGTAGATATAAGAAGGTGAAGGGAAATTAAAACCAATATTTCCTGTTAGAAAGGCAAACATCTAATTTTTTCAACTACCAAAGAACAATACTACCAATAAACAATGGCATTAGCCCCGTAATTAAAGTAGTCATGTAAACTGTCAAAACAAAGGGATACTTTGCAGCCATCTTTTTCATAGATTATGCTTTGTGAGGTATCTCATGAATATGTATTATCTAAAGTTTCACAGGAAACAATGGGCAGATCTGGGTTTGCTTACTTAACATATAAAGTATGGCTGCAACCATGACAGATGAAAGTAAACACAAAGCAATACAAATTAGGAATTTAAATCCAGGTGATATCGGTTTTAAAAGTACAATGTTCAAATACCGGGCATTCCAACCCACATGGAATTTTTCTATTGTTTTGGTCCTTTAACATGTAACCTGGTTGCTAGGGGGAAGTTAATAACAAGGGTATTAGGTTTACCTGTGTAATGTTTACATGCTGTGAGCAACACCTGAAACAATCCCAGTCAAATTAAGAATATCACAACAAAGTACAAAAGACTACAGGTTCCTGACAAAGAGTGGTGAAGTCTTGATATCTTGTATCATTGGAATGGTGTTTGCACTTTGAAATACAACTAAACGAGCTACTTGTGGTTTACTGTGGTAGGTAGGGTAAGTAGCCAGGCAACCAGCCTCTTGGCTATGTACAAGTTTAGTGATGATCTGAACAAAAAATAAGTTATGGTAGATAAATATAATTTAAAAAAAATAAAGCATCAGATTGACTCATTTTCTTGTTGACATGGATCAGCCACAATAAACAAATTAAACAAAATCAAACACACACACAAAAAATAATAATAATAGCAAATGTAAACAGTAACTTTTAGAACTTGAACAAGAAATTCTGGGACACACATGCAAACTGAGTGGACTAAGAAACAATTCAGCAGTCCATGACAGTAGCTTACCTTAATCCACAACAGGGTAGAGTAATGAATCTAATAAGTGCCAAAAGCACTCTCAATGGAAGTAATGTGAACACGTACAAGAAGGCATCCAGGCACAAGAAAAACCCAAAAAACATCAGCTAGAAAACAGGAGAAAATGGGAGTGTATTACAATCAACAAGAAAGGAATATTAATGAGGTCTTGCAGAACTCAGCACACGGTGAATACTGGGAGAAAAATCCAGTGTTCATTTTTTTAGCCACAATACAGTATTATTCATAAACTGCATAAATTCTGTTGTATAAAGCGAGGACATATTCCCTTCAAGATATGTGCATTATGCATTTTGTCTAGTTCTTTTCAGTTTATTTACCACAGTCTTTATGTGGGGAAGGTGCACTTTTTTGTTTTACTTAAAAATAATATAATTGTGAGAGTACATTTCCATATTTCTATTGCTTACATGTTTGTTTTTGCCTGAAATCATAAATTAAGCATCCCTTCCCAAATGCACGTAACATTGTCTTCTCAAATAACCCAATAGCTAATATCTGTTCAACAGTACTACCAGCAGGTCCATAATATAAGCCAAACATATGCAATATGAACATCAAAAATATTCACATTTATAAACTTGAGACAGTAACAAGACAAAATATACAAATAAAACTAAATGCAATGTGTAGAAAATCACATTCCTACTGCCCAGACACAATAGACTAACTACTAAACTAAACTGTAGGCAACACGGCTTCTGTTTTTGCAGGGTACACTATGAAGAAACCTGACATTGTACCAATATGACTTAATTCCCTTTACCTTAGAGATGCAGAAATTGCTGAAAACATTAGAATAAAAACTAATAATACATTGAAAAAAAAAAAAAAAAGTTTGTTAAAGAATATACCACGAAATTTAAAAAAAGGGTTTTTGACTTTCCCTCCCCAGTAACTGATATGAAGAGTAAATTACAACAGTAAACATATGCAAAGCACTGACACTTTAAATCTTTGTTTTTTTTCTAATATAAAACAGAGGGAAAACAGGAGGTTTTTGCTGCGGATTAGAAGGGTTTGGTAGGCTTAGCCCTTACAAGGGCTGTTTTGCTTTCAACAAGGGTTTATTCTTACCTATAGGAGCCCTAGTGGTCCTGGAGCTTGTTGATTGAGGAAATTCCTGCCGTATCAGGGCTACTGCTGTCAATCTTCTTGGTTTCCATCTGCGGTGGACAGAGACAGCCCAGTGACTTCACTATCAAGATGGCAGAACAACTGAAGTTCTTTAATCAGCATGCTCCAGGAAAGACAAGACTCCTAGAGGTAAGTATAAACCCATATTGTGCAGGTAAACAGCTCTTGTAAAGGACAGGCCATAGTTCCCCTTTAAAAGGTAAATCTATATATATGTGTCTGCATGTATAGATAAAGAGAAAGGCAGCCACTGCCACAAAGGCAACAAACAGATGGAACATCATTTTATATTCACAAAAATATGCTTTCCAAAAAGAAAAGTTGAAACTATTTATATGAAAAAAAGTTAATTGACAATCGATGAGCATAATTCATACCAGAAGTGCTGTATTCAGGGTTCAGCAAGCAGGATGTGCTCTAATCTCTGCCATCACATCCTCTCCTCTGTTACTGGCAAAATAACTAGCAAATCAGGTCAACTGAACATGATCATATGCACCCTTGCCGCTTATACAGCATAAACATGCCAGCTGCAGAGGTCTATGCATAGTCTTTGTTCATCTTAAGGTGTACTAGTGTCTCATCAAGCTGTACATACTATTTAATATAAAAGTTTTATATAGGAAAACTATGGAAATATTGTGGCCAGAATAAACAAGTAGAATGTGCTAAATGAGTTGTTCAACTAATGAACAAATAAAAGAAGAAGCCTCTTACAAATATACAGAAGAAACCATAAACAAGAGTGTGCATATGAAAGTGCAAATTTCATATAGAATTATGGAAAGTGTTTGCATACAAGCAGAAGAAAACACATGCAAATCTTCTTACTAGGTAACTGCATTAGGGAACCCAAGAAATACTCTACGTAAGGGATCAAATCTTTAAAATGTAATGCATGCCACACACATTCCAATATCTGCAGTTGCTTATATTATTGAAGGAAGTAAAGTTCTGTATGTTTGGCAATCATAAAATACAGTGACCCTCTAATTTTTTACTGGGAACCCTTCATTCCCTGGGACATCAGCCTCAAAACTGTGTAAGATCTCACACCCCGTGGAGTGCGTTAAACTTTTATAAAGGCTTTCCCATATCTATATGTGCTACATACAGTCTGTAGAGACAAGTAGAGTATAGGGGATATCCTTTATTGACTAACGAAACAGATGGTAAATGCAAGCTTTCCACACTACTTAGGTTTCTTCTTCAGGCATGGTCAAAAATAAAAATAATTATATGGTACACCATTGTAAAATGTTATCAGTTTGACATAAAAAAAAAAATTAAAAAAAAAAAAAATCACAGACTGGAACGAAGCAATGGAATCTAATCAATCTAACATCAAAGCCCAGAAGCAACAGATTGGTGCTATATAGCGAGATATTATCAGTGAAACAACATTGCAGACAGATGTAATAGGTTTGACACCCATACGGAATGTCAAACAATTGTTTAAGTGTGAAGTTACAGTAATGCAATTAAACAATCCACCAAACTGCAGTAAGAGACAAACTGTGGGAGAAGGTTAATTGGGCCATTAGTCCATAGGTGTGAGGTGTGGGGCCATTAGAGACTGTCAGTGGCTTTTGAAATGTAAAGTGTCTCTTCCTTAGTCTGTAACTGGGGAATAGAGATGGGAAGAGGATGGCAGTGAAATATTAATCCAGGACATAGTTCTGCATTAAACTTTTGTCCCTGTTAAGGCCATTCTGGAGGGTGTTAAATATTTTCATAAATTTAACCTCCCATTCTTTTCTATCACTTTGGATAGAGAAGTTATCGCTCAATACTAATATTCTCAGGTCCTCTATGCTGTGGTTAAAGCTACAAAAATGTGCTGCCACAGGTAATTCTGTTTGGCCTTTGTTGATGTTGAATCTTATGCAGTCTGTATTATCAATGTAAGGCTAGGTTCACATGAACGTATGATGTGCAGCGCATAATACGCTAGTGTGAAGAAAAAAAAATATGCCAAGCATATTTTTCTTTTGAACTTACCAGCGACAGTGTGAACACTCCCTGGGCAATTACATCACTTCGTGTGTGGTCGCATTTTGTGTGTGGCATATATGTGCTGGCCAAAATGCAACACTCAGTGTTCCGGACCCAGCATATGTGCATCATACACTAGTGTGTCTGGAACTAGGTAAGTACCATCGCCTTCCATTGAGCCGTATTTTTTTTTTCCACACTAGCGTATGATGCGCTGAGCATGATACGCTCTTGTGAACCTAGCCTAAAAGCAGTTTTATACCTGCAGGACATTCCCTTTGTTTTCTCTATAAAAAAAAGAAAAACTAAATATGATGCAATGTAAAAAAAATGGCGGTTCAATTTTGGTTCACACAGAAAAGCATTTTCATTTGACTTTGACATATGTTTTTGGCATTTATGTATGTTTAACTTCAGCACACTGCATGGCTTGCCCTACTGACACTGCCTAAGCAAAATGCCTTTATTGAAACATAAGTCTGGTCTTGTTTTACAACCTTCCATTGTTTATTTTAGATGACTGCAGGAAGTAGAATATTGTTTGTAACATCTAAAACTGATATTTTGTTAGAATATAAAGTATTATTGAGTTGTATATAAAAGGATACTTTTTGGCCTTTTACTAGTATGTGCAGCATTCTAACTAGATAAAAAAATAAAACAATGCACAATCTCATTAAAATCCCTGCCTAGCTACACCAAGGGAGAGAGGGGTGGCGAAAATTGAAGATACCTATTTAACACTCGAGTAATAAGATTACACTCACCTAAATAGGAATTATCAACTGATTGTTTGCATAAATAGAAACCACGGAGGCACTTGCATAAAACCAGAGATTATGTTGCACCTGTTATTTTCAAACATCTAAACATTGGCTAACTTCCTGTTTTAAACTGGTGCTACACATTCAATCCGAAGCACAGGAGAAGGTACACATCGCTAACCTTTTATTATGCCCTATCATCATTACACAATAAGACAGCTGGCTGAAAATTTCTTGCTATAGTAGGTGAACACTAAATGAACAAAATGTAGTTCAACAATAAAAGGAGATTAACAAATTGAAAGATTTGAAATTAAAATGGAAATATATTACGGTGAGTAAAATGGACACAAAGTAGCTATTCTAGAAATGTATCCTTTGCACCATTACTGTTGACAATGAGGTCATTTTTTTCCAGAAAGTACAATGCTGCAGTGCTAGTTGTTCATGTTAAGGGGCAATTTATGCATTATAATGTTCTTCTCTTAAATAGTGGAGTATCTAAGGCTCAACTGGCCCTGGAGAAAGGGCAGAAGCTGCCAGGTTGCCTGTGGGGCAGCAGTTATGTAAGTGGCCTACAACCCCTAAAGGTTTAAAATAAAAAGGTTTATGTTTTACAGAACAAATACTGTACATGGTCCCTAGCGGCAGAGGGTAGCAGCAGTGAGAGAAAAAGCATGAGCAGTTTGCAGCGCTGAGATGGAGACACAGCAGGAGGAGAGCTACAACAGGAAGGTTGGAAAAAGGAGGCCAATAAGGAAGCATCAGAAATCGGGAGAGATCTGCAGGGAAACTAAGCACACCATTCCATAATCACCACTCTCGCCCCTTGGCAGTGTGTAATAGTCAGGTTAGAGGAACACTAATGTGCATTGATGTAACAAGATTAAGCATATGTGAGTGTACACTCCACCCAAAATTTTTCATAAAGAATCAGGGGGTGACTTATTGTCCAGTTTGCCTTATAGTGCATAAAATACTGTAGATGTTAATGATATGCAAGATAAAGAGGACAAATGGCTACAAGACATGTAATAATTGTAATATTTCTTTCAGCTAGTATACCAATGCTGTATTTAAAAAAAAAAAAGAACGGGCACCAGTAAAAATGATTTTGTAATACTACTGCTTGATTCAGTAGCTTTGTTCCCTTACTTTGTATGCAGAGCTGACGCATAATATTTACTAAACTCTGCCCAAAAAGTAAACATACTGACTTCAGCTAAGGGTTAAGGTTAATAAAGAAAAAAAATCTACAATATCACTAGCTACAACTAGTGGAAATTTGTAACCAAGTCCTTATAATATGTACAGCCAAAACAGTATTTAAAATTCATTTCCATACTACCTCGAAGCACCACTAACACCAAAAAAACTAAAATTGCCATTTTAATTGTGATAACAGTTATTCCTGTACAGGCAAACATGTCATGTTTAAAACTAAATTTCTGTCTTTTACCTATTGCATAAATGGAAACCGGATCAGAAGCAGTTTACAATGGAACCTTAGATAATACATGTTGCTGAACTCTTTAGAAAGCCCAACAGAATGAAATACTTTCTAGAAACCTTTCAGAAGGTTTGAAAGCAATTATTAAAGGGGCACTAAAGCATGCTGTTTTTTGTGGGGTTCTTTGTGTGTATTTAAATGAACACCACACTGTGGACCATGTTGACTTATAGTTCTTGAGATATGTGCTGCAAAGTATCTCTCATTTTGTTAAGATTCTTTTTGCGAAATTTATTAAAATCGAAAATATTGATATCGCAATATCACCCTTTTTTTTTATCACAATGTCAATACTGCTGATATCGTGATATCGAAATCTGTTAATCTCTATTGGAAACATCCATAACATTGCTGAAAAATCGATATCGATACTGCCGATATCAACAAATTGCGATATTGGCAGTAACGATAAAATCGGCCAATATCAGCAATATCGAAATCGATAAAAATTGACCTTATCGATATTGGTTTATGATTCTCACAATTTCTAAGCCCTGGACTTGGATAGCATTGTGACTCTTAACAGGCTATATGCATTTGAGCAGGGTGCTTTTGTTTCAAAGTGTGGGTTACAGCCAATATAGCAACTTAGAAATGTCACAAAAACTCTCTACACAAAGCGGATAATACCAGGACAATGAAAAGAACAAAAACAGGAAATTGTTGTTTTCTTTCAAATTTTGCATCCTGCATACCCCACACATCTTAGTTCTTAACAAATGTGCTTACGAAAGGGACCAACTTACTGCCTTACATATGAACATAGACAATGGTACTGCTCCTGCTGCACTGGAACTAGCTATTGCTCTAGTTGAAGGAGTTTTTATAAGATCAGTAACTCCTGAAAAATAAAATTCCCATTTGGATTGTTATGACATTTATTCAAATACACCACTTTTTAAAAAATATATATTATTTTTTAGGTTGTAATCAAACAACTGCAAATAAACACACTTCACTGTGTAATAGTTTTGGTTGCTTAAGGAAATTAGTCCAGAGTCACATTACTTGACCACTGCACCAGAAGGGGATAGCTTTTCCTTGTTTAACAATGAGGCTGTACTAACTCTAATACCATTAGGCTAGGTTCACACTAGCATATGATGCGGAGCACACAAAATGCAGCCAGATAGGAAGACTCGTGAACACTGAGGGAGCATTCACACCGTCGCTGGTAAGTACAATAGAAAAATATGCCAGAGTGCGTTTTTTTTTCTCTTTTTTTTTTTTCACACTAACGTATGATGCGTTGTGCATCATTTGCTAGTGTGAACCTAGCCTTAATGCGCATTTCCCAAATAACAGTTTAACGCCAACACAAACCTTCTCCAGCTCTTTGGGTATGCGCAAGCAGGTGTACACACGCTCTCTTCTCTCCTTGTATTTTGCTTCATTATGTTCAAGGAAATATCCTCTTGTTAGCTCAGCGCTGATGAATCTCAACAAAGAAAGATCTGTTCAAAAGAAAAATTAAAGTATGATGAGAATTCATTTATTAAGAACACTTGCATATATACTGGTATATTAAAAATAGGCCATATTCTACTATGACTTATCATACATCACCCGAGGGAGAGTACAAGATCAACTGTAGGTTAGCAAGGCTCTAGTGAACTACAAGAAGAAAATGAAGGGCAAACTAGAGCTAAAAATATATGTAATAAGGGTACAGAGATGACAGCTTGTCCCCAATATTACAGACAAAAATCAAAAAATAAGAACCTCTTCTCTCTCAAGTAATAAGGGGTCAATGGTGATTAAAGGCAACCTTGCAAAAATTAATAAATATATAAACCCCAAGCCCAAGGCTGTGTTTATTAAATGCATTTTTTCCCTCTCAATATTTTCATTTAAAAAAATTATGCTTAAAAAAATTAAGTTGTCAGATATGCACAAATATTTATTATTAAAGGTGTACTATAGGCAGCAAATTCAGAATCACCATAATTCAAAAAATCCTCAGCTCAGGAGTAGCCAGCAAAACTCCCAGAGCGGAGCCCTCTGTGTGTGATGTATGATGTCACAAGGCACTGTACCTGCCTACTTCCCAGTTTCGCCAAAACATCCACTGGCAGCACATGAGCAAATCTAAAAAAAATAAAAGTCACTCCGTGCATGCATTGTCTGTGGCCGTTGGCAAAAATAGGATAATTTCTGTCTATAGTTTTCCTTTAAAATTTAACTAAAACAATGTTTCTCAAAAACAAGAGGGTAAGCAAAAAAAACATATAAAAATATGGGCTTTAAATATTTTTATTTTATATTATTTCCTTTATGCTGCAACCCTTGTGCATTTCTATTACCTGGTCCATGTTCACATTACCATACTCCCCCACAGAGAAGCAAAGGACTTAGCAGACACTCAGGGGGTTATTCACTAAAGTGCGAATTCGACTATAGAAATCTCAAACAGCGGATTCTCATAGCAAATCCGTGACAATTTATCCATTGTAAAGTCGTGACAATTTTTTTAAAGTTAAGATTGCAACAATCTTCCCATAGTAAAGTCGCAACTGCAATAATATTCTCATTATAAAGACGTGACTGCGACAGAAGCAGCCTATTGCGACTGTCTTTATCTGGGGAATTCGCACCTATACACAACAATTCAGATTTCAATGAATAACCCCCTCAGATTTTTTATGTATTTAGTCTGATTTGACCCGACATCGTTATTATGCGGGAACACATCAGTCACATGATGTATTTCAGGTAGATAGATATATGTTTGGATGCAGGCACTGGCCAATGCAGAAACAACATCATTGGGTAAAGTAAAATAGCAATTTTTGCTTTCTGTTGTTTCTTATCTTTTAAATCAGGGGTCGGCAACCTTTTTGGCTGAGAGAACAATATACGTGCAGCTCTGCTCAGCCCTTTTGAATCCGGAGCCGCTGACGTCATATGTGACATCACATGGGTAACGTCAGCGGCTCTGGATTAGCTAGCATCCCAAAAGTGCTGTGACATCAGCAGCTCCGGATTGGCTAGCAACCCGGAAGTGCCGAGAGAGCTTTGACTCTACATTGCTTAATGGCGATTAGCCGGCAGACTGTAACAAGTGGTGCTTGCATGTGAGCACCGTTAGAGTCCACAATGTTCACTGTGCTATTAGCACTTCATTTTAAAGTACTGGATGCAGGCACAATTTTACTGACAGCATAGCACTATTAGCTCAATGTGCAGTAAAGGGTCAGTCAGCAGCAGTAATATATATAATTGAATACACCATGTTTTAGGTGATGCAGCACAGTGGTCAACACTACTGCCTTGCAGTATGAGGTTCTGAGTTCAATTCCACCCTGGATTTTATCTGCACAGAGTCTGTATGTTCTCCCTGCTACTTGTGTGGGTTTACTCCCACAATCCAAGAACATACTAGGTTTACTGAAGCCCAACTAAATTGCCTCTAGTTTGTCTGTGTGTGTCTGAAACTGTTTTGGGAAACTAGACTGTAAGCTCCATGGGGCAGAGACTGATGTGAATGATGAATCTCTGTAAAAGCGCTGTGTAAGATATCAGCACTAAATAAATAAATAAATACTTGCAGGGTCAGAGTGCCAAGGAATTTTTTCCAGTTTCAGAAACCACAGGGAAGAAAAAAAACCAAAATAATAAAAAATATTATTCAACTTCAATAATGACTTTTTTTTTAACCAGAACTCTGAAGGAATAACTGCTATGCCAATCCAAATATTGTTACTTTTTTTGTATTACTGGTAGTTTAATGTTTGGGGGTGTGTAACTCCAGCATTTAATTTATAGCACTAGAAAATTAAATTACAGGTACTGCCCTCACGGACTTGGCCTATGAGCATATAGAATCTAGTTCAGTGGTCTGCAACTCGTGGCTCACACATCATCACGCCCATCAGCGTTCTCACCGCTGATTCGATAAGTGGGTGGAGCTTTACGCCAGCTCCTGAATCAACCTAATTGCTGTGAAGTCTGTCTTGGTGAAGAGAAATTACAGTACAGATCAAGCTGTGACTGCATCGGTTCAACTTAATATAAGGTAAGTTTTTAATGTGCCTTTTTTTTTTTTTTTTTTTTTTTTTTTAAGTTTTAGTTCTCCTTTAAGTTCGCTGCATGCATGGGCCAATCAGGCTGCAGCCTCCTGCTTAACAGAGCGCCTCCTGCTCCCTTGCCAAAGCAATGTGATTGATAGACAAATAGCAGTTGTATCAGGGAATTGGAAGATTTGATTCTAAAGGGGCAAAATCGGATAAAGTTGGCAGTGAGGATAAGCTGTGTTATGTTTTGCAGCTCCAGACTATTTTTCTTTAGTGGAAGAGGGGGCAAAATGGCTCTTTTGATAGTAAAGGTTGCCTACCCCTGGATCTAGTTGCTTTCTTGTTTATAACAGTAAATTAATTATCTAAAATGGCCAGCAAAAGGCTTTTTAGTTTCAGCCACTTGTACCTCTGTACCAAACTGATCCAGACTTACCAGTATCTAAGAAATGAACTCTTTCAGATTTATTATAAATACAGAATTATTCAGGGAAATAGACACCCCTGTACCGCTCTTACATTAACCTTTATAATACATGCATCTGTAGTAGACTGCTTAGTCACATCTATTTAAGAGAAGACAAAATCACCCCATTTCACTGACCTATACATTTTTTTTGTAACCATTAAACAAGCTTACTTTAACATTTAGATTTGTAAGCTTTTTAATTATGCTATCCTAGGGCAAAGCTTCAGTCTGAAATGCAGAGCTTGAAAAGGGCATTAATAGTAATTTGTAATAATAGCAGTTCTGTAATCTGGTTATGACAGCCATTTATTGCAATCTGATCTGTGCCAACCATAGTGTCAGTTTTATATTAGATACTTTTTCCTTTTTTGCCTTCTCTACCATGTCCTAGTTTTCAGGGCGATAATGACAAATTGAAACATTTACTGTGATATAGCTTTCAGAAATCCAAAGAATGAAAGAAAGCTAGGTTTTTCAAGGTGATCTGTATGCACACATTTAGAAATTGCCACTGGCAATAAACTATGAGAATAGCAGAACAGTACGTAGAAGAGAATAAATAAACAGCTAAATCTTTATACTAAATTCTAAAACAAGCAAAGGCAAGTACAATTAAACACAAAAAAATAAAGGCTAAATTATAAGAAGCAGATGCTAACCTTAGACTTGGGCCACACTAGTATTTTGTCCCAACAAATGCAAATAATATTAAACTGGAATTATATATCCACAAAGACTGCTATACTCTCACACTTACATGTGTATATTGGGTAAACACAACAGGAAATTCCAAGTTAGGAGTATGTTTGCCTCTAACGGGCAACCAAAGCCCTCCCAAAATAACTTTCAAAGCACGTAGCAAGTGATAAAGGCCACAGACTGTTATTGTGGGGTACAGAACATTTACAGTATATTAAGTTTTTAGTGCCTGACAAAAAGTTCAGAAAGAATACATTTATTGAGTTTTAATCATGTAAGAATATCTTAAAGGCTGCACTTGTATATTTTAAAAACAATTGTAATTTTAAACTGACCCTGGTTGCCCTCACGGAAGCACTCCCTTGGCAACAGGAAGGCTTAGAACTATGTAAATATTGAAACTGAGACCTTCCAATCAGATTTCTCCAAGATTGTTTTAAAAGAGGTGCCTGAATGATCTGCTTCTGCTGAGCTCAAAGTCAGCCTCGATAGGCGATACGGATTTTAACATACTGGGTGACTTTTAAGTTTAAAACTGATAGCTATGCAGCGATTAGCTCAGACCCTGAAAAACCAGGGCCACACAGGCTGTTTTTTAGCTGAGCTGGAAAAATAGTATTTATTGTTTCCTGTGGGACAATCCACACAGGCTGTTTAGTTTTGAAACACAGACAATGATGATTTTAATTTAAATGATTTTATTTAAAAACAGCTCAGCTACAAAACAGCCAGTGTGGCCTTGGACTTTATACACTTTAATAAAACGTGTGCAAAGAAATAATTAATATTTTTAAATAGCAATTTAATGAAAACTTCATATATTTTAGACACAGAAGTGCTACTCTGTTTACAGATGTATCAAAAATAATATAAGCTTATTTAAAATATACTTTTAGGGATGATCCTATCCCTCTGAAACTTAAAAGTAATGTATTTAAGCTTAATTTAACTGAGATAAAAATGTTAAATTGAAACATAGAATTCCAAACTTCTGTATAAACTGCACAATCCAACATAATACTGTACTGTTGATTCATTGAGATTCAAACAAATACATTTCAAAATATCATTCCAAATTGTCATCATGGAATAAAAAACCCTTCTTGACTGCATAAACTTTTTTTTTCCCATTTTTCACCCTGGATCAACATTATCCTGTAATTAGCTTAATGGCTTAGAGTCCAGACATCTCAAGTGTACAGTTAATTATCTGCAGTGAACGCATTAGAGTGTGCACTGCATTTCAAGTCCATCTGGTAGACTTCAGTTTCAGTACTCATACTTGACAATTCTGGTGGAAGTTGGATACACGTTAAAACGTAGCAGTTATTGTCACAATACTTTGTGCCAACACTTCTAGAATTTGCAGCCAAATGATACCACTAGATAAAAAACTGAGGTATTCTTTGAGTGTTTGAACTACCAGTACTTAAAATCCCATTTTCATTAATAGGTCAGTGCCACACTGGCTGTTTTGTAGCTGAGCTGTTTTTAATTAGTCTCATTATTTTCTATAATGCAAAACAAAATAGCCTATGTGGATTATCTCACAGGAAACAATGAATCCTATTGTTCCAGGTCAGCTATATACATCCAGTGTAGCCCTGACATAAGTCACAACAAAGTTATGATGTTATAAAAATGAATAAAATACAAATCAGGAAAAAAATAAATTGTAAAAGTGAATTTACCAAAGGCTGCCTCTTGTTTACATACTGAATGAATATCAGTACAGTCCTTTTCTGATAATAGCTTGTATGGATCTGATATTAGTGTTATTTCAGTATATGCAGCACTATGGAAGATGTTGGCACTTAACAAATGAATAATGCTACTAATAATTCTTACCATCCTGTCATGCCTTTGGCAATTCACTATAGGCTGGCTTGTCTGTAAGCTAAAAAAATAACATTCATCACAGAAGCTAATGTAAAAACTGCAGAGTGTAAGGCTAGGTTCACACTAGCGTATTGTGCGCACTGTTTTTTTTTTTTTTGTTTGTTTGTTTTTTTACACGCGACATTTTGTAATAACAAAAAAGTGCCTATGAAAAAATCGCTGATAAAGAAAATCCTCTTCAAGTCACAGGAATGGATTCAACTGAAAGTAGGATACATCATCAACCCATCTCCCCTTGATGATGCGCTGCTCTCCCATGTGACTATTAGGAGATGCCAGCACCGGGCTGCACACTGAAAAGAGAAGATCGCGGCTGTGAAGAGTTTCAGCTCCAGGACACCGTAGTGTCAGTGGCACAGATGAAGATAGAATCCTAAACACAGTAGTGCTTCTAAACAGGTAAGATATTTCATTTTAAGGGCAAAATTGAAAATAAAATGCATTTAATAAAAGTTAGTAATTCGTATTTACTAACACATACATTTTTTTCAGTTTTGGCCAGAGTGTTCTTTTAAAGCTCTGAGTGCCAAAAGAGTATTCTCCGACTAAGTAAATTACCTTGTTTCAGTTGATAGTGGCTCAAGGTTCATTGTGAGCCCTTCAAAGTATTAGAGAAACACCAAGTAAAGGGAAACTAAACCCTCCTAATAATTATGGTTCATAGTTAGCTGTAATTAGAATTTTTTTTTACTTACAATGCAAATTTTTTTTTATGTTAATAATATATTTGTACATTTCCATTTTATTCTCTCTTTGAAAAGTTCCACTTTACACTAATGTGTCTGGTCCCTTTGCTCTTGCAGAGCATGTTTGCTTGCATATGTGCTGTGAAACAAATATTTTATAATAATGCCTTATTTAAAAAAAAAAAATGCTAAAATGTATGCAATATTTACATATATGTCAGTCAGAAACAGCACTGTGGCACATGGACTTCTCCAACTGCACTGCCTCAGACACCTTCCTTATTATGACACTGCCCCTATACATTATAGCACACAAAGTGCCCCCTGCCCGTCACAGGGGTGCGACCACTGGCCCCTGCCCGTCACAGGGGTGCGACCACTGGCCCCTGCCCGTCACAGGGGTGCGACCACTGGCCCCTGCCCGTCACAGGGGTGCGACCACTGGCCCCTGCCCGTCACAGGGGTGCGACCACTGGCCCCTGCCCGTCACAGGGGTGCGACCACTGGCCCCTGTTTTGCTAAACTGGTCCCTACGCTAAACATGACTGTAATTTGTTGTCCCCCTGCCCCCAAGTTACACAACTCCTAAACACAGTGCAGCCTTCTCTGGATCAGTGGCTGCACAAAACTACAACTCCCAGCATCGTCAGACATACAGTGCATGGCAGCTGTCAGTGTCCTTCCCTTCATACAGTGACCAGCTCGTCCAGCACCCACTGGGGATTTAATACCTGATAGGTTCCGCTTTTTCTCCTCTGTCCGGTTCCCATCACTCCTCTCATAGAAACCCAAAGTCTCTGCTGGCCCGGATAGTGACGGCGCTGGCGCTCTCCTGCCTTCCTCCTCTTCTTTCTCCTCCGCGCTCTTAGCCGCCGCCGCCATCCCAGCCCGTAGCGGCGGCCACTCAGGCTGGACAGACAGTGACTTTAGCAGGTAGGGCGCGTCATCAGCCGGCGACCCAGAGCGGCCGCAGAATGTTTATTCTACCTGAGCCCGGAAGCCGCGCTGTCACTGCGCTGTGGCTGGGGGCGGGGCTTGTGAAGCGCGGCAGCCATCTTCAGTAAGGGCAGAGTTCCTGAAAGTGTTAGTACCAGGAAAAAAGGCGATAAGTTAGATGAGTGGAAACTCTGCTAATAACGTCCTCCCGTCCTTGTACTGATAAACTGGGTTTAGTCTATTTGTATTTCTGTCACATGTTGTAAGGGCAGAAATGGTCATTGGGCTAAGACTGTAGTAAAAAGAAAGAAAAGCAAATTAGCTGTTTCTTTTCTGCTGCCTGACTTGAACGTCAAGGAGAGGTTTATTCACTAAAGTCCAAATTGTTGCGTATAGGTGTGAATTTGCCAGATAGAGACAGTCGCAATAGGCTACTACTGTCGCAGTCGCGTCTTTATAATGAGAATATTGTCGCAGTCGTGACTTTATTATGGGAAAATTGTCGCAATCTTAACATTAAAAAATTGTTGCGACGATGTCAGTCATCATTGAGCCCAACTCAATCTGACTTGAGATTCAAGTCGGGCATCAGAGCAGAAGAGAAGCAGGGAGTTTGCTTCTTTTACTACAGTCTTAAATCATTGCTTTTAGCATTCAGTGAAGACAACTCCCTGCTTCTTAAAAACAGTCTTTTAAGTGGACCTAACAGGTCCACTTTAAGTACAAGCGTTAAAAAGACAGGTTTGCAGAACAATCATAGCAATTGAAGAAAAAACAAACACTTGGAAACAACCTTTATTTTTTACATTCCTTTCTGTGCGCTCATGTTGCTGCTTGATTG
Organism: Pipa parva; assembly: GCA_019650415.1. Taxonomy (NCBI): domain Eukaryota; kingdom Metazoa; phylum Chordata; class Amphibia; order Anura; family Pipidae; genus Pipa; species Pipa parva. The sequence goes on along the minus strand of WMED01008115.1, from coordinate 771 downwards.
ATATATTTTCTGTATACAGTTGCCTTAGGTCAAACGAGAGACTGACAAAGTCAAACCAGTGAATTCGTAACAGTGATTCATGGCAAATTTGCCACACCAACCCACTCTGACACTTGTTTAATAGATAAATTGTGAGTGCATGCAAAGAGTATGTGACCATAGGTGTTGAGTTGGTTGCGAATCCACCACATCCATAGAATTTGACGAATGCTTAAAGTAAAGGAAGTGGCAAATGGATGTGAATGAACTCCTCTACACAACTGTTTAATGAATAATCTCGTCAATGTGAAGTTTATTCAGAACTGCTCCTGGTTAGTGTGGGGCAGTAGGTGGGCAGACATATGCAGGCAGCATCGGATGAACAAATGGGGCCACCAGACCCTGCATGTAGAAATGTAGATTAAACAGGTTGTGGCCACAGGGTGAATGGGGGCACTCTCATAACTGTTGGCTTCCATGGTGGACATCTTGTCTACCTTTCCACTTTTAGAAGAGGGGCTGTGGATCATCTTTTGTAGCTTGTCAGTTCAACTGATCAAACTTTGTAGGACCACTCTAGCAGGAAGGGATGACTGGTGATGTAGTTTATTCATATAATGGAAGCCATTGGAAAGACACTTTCTTGCATCAGCTGTCTCTAGGTTATTGTACAAAGAACATAGGACTATCATTTTTTATTTTGATCTGACCTGCTAGGGTGCCATACATAACTACCGTATTTTCCGGGCTATAAGGCGCACCGGATTATAAGCTGCATCTTCCATCAGGGCT